>JAODJX010000109.1:24663179-24679388 GCA_026776945.1 Isichthys henryi
TTAGTGAAGTTCTCCCCAAGCGAGCTTGATGGGCCGAATGGCCTCCTCTCGTTTGTATAGTTCTTATGTTCTTATGAATGCAAAGATATTGAAGAAGATCCTGAAGTGGATTGTGAAGCCTTCATATAAAACCATTGCATAAAATCTTTTGTGTCCCTTCCCTGTTTGGCCAGCAAGTGTCGCTGGCCATCCTGTCCCTCTTGTCAGTCTTTGTGTTTCCCCTGTTTCCTGTCAGCCTTGTGATCTCCTGTCTTTTGTTTGAATCCCGCCTCCTCTTTTGTTCCCTTGTGTTTCACTTGTCAGTTTTCTAGTTCCTGTGTTTTCATTTGTATTCGATTTTGGTTTTTGCCCTTGATCGTGTTTTTATCTGTCAGTTTTCCCCATTGTTAGATTCTGTTTCTAGTTTGAGTTTCTTGTTTTAGTTAATTAGTTTCACCTGTGATGTTTTTCCAGTCTTTGTTAATTAGTCTCACCTGTCCTGTGTTAGTCTTGCTACCCAGTTTTAGTTTCAGTACTTAAGTCCCTGCTTCTGTTCCGTTCCCCAGTGGTTCGTTGATTGTGAATGTTTATGATTCTGTTAGATGTATGTTCTGCTTACCTGCTTGTTTGTAATTAGTCTTGTTTATCCCTGTTTACTTTTGACCCCTCGTGGTCATTTGTTTTGTCATGTGTTTTTTAGTTCAGTTAATAAACCCCGTTTGTCCTTTGAGCCGCAAGTGGGTCGTCCACCATTTGTGCCTGCACCATGCCTCGGTCCAAACCCGTGACAAACCCGTCCAGATCCGTGACACCTAAATTGAAAATGGGTTTTCGAGCAAGACGATCCTTTGTAACACTCGGGCAAGCTCACCAATGAATGGTTACAGATGATAAAATAGAGAGTAGTCAAATCAAACTCCACACTTTATTACAAATGAAATGTTACAAGTTATCCATGTGAAAATATTACACAGTTGAAGCAGTTCTTTGTAGAAGAGTTTGAAACAAATTATGTCAATGTAAGAAACAATTAACAGAAATGCTATTATGTGGTTCATTCTACTAAATATACAGTATTGTAAATAACGTGCAACCATTTAAGGCTCTTTTACCAGAAGATTCTAACTGAAAAATAGCTATCGGCTATAGCAGTGTTTGTTGCTACAGATATACAACCAAACTCAGTATTAGAAAATACAGGATTTAGTTCATTGTTACTGTTGAAATGTTATAGTTCCAATTTTTTAATTTTATTTAACATATTAATTTTTACAATTTTCAAATAAGCATCTCATATTGTTATTCAGACACATCATATCTGAAAGTGTTATTTTGGAAGCGTTTTAAATGTTATGATTCTTAAACTTACGTATGCATGAAGTTCTTTAAAGCAAACTTGTGCATGATTTGGCAGGTTTAATAATGTACTTCTGCTGTGTGGATTCAGTAACGGCTGAACTTGCTTCCCAGGGGTGGAAGGGGTACCTCACTGACTCAAGGCAGACGGGGTTTATCTTTGCTTGGGTGGTTTCTTGCAAATTTGCAAGGCAGATTTTGAGTTGTAGACAAAATACCTTATTTTCTAATTATCGGTAGTGGGGTAATTTCCAGCTACCTAATTAGCAACCTGAAATGTCTTAGAGGAACGTTTTCTGGGTGTGTTTCATTATCCCACTTCAAGAAGCTATATGAAGTACTGAAGTCAGTCTATCGATATACCAACAGATTGCCTCAAAGCAATTAGTTAGTTGTACGATTCTTTCTGTTAAGCCATGCTGGAACCTGCAAAGAAGCAAAGATACCGTCTAATTAAGAGTCAGACATAGACTAGTGGTATCGATAAACACTGAGATGTTAACAATTTGGTTCTAATTCAGGCAAAGGTATATAAGCAGAAGTCCACTAAAAGCTTTGACCATGCTATAATTCGCACTTCTTATTCAGCTAGCTGCAGTTAGTTTTAGGTTAAATAAAAACTATATTACACTGCACTATTTACACATCTTGTCATTTTCAAGTGGGAAACAAAGTATGTTCGGTGAATAACAGTTCAGTAACCAAGTGCAATAAAACAGCAAGATGACTCCCGCATTATAAATGTAATATTACTCTGTTTTTTCTTAAATTCTGAGTGAGAAAGCTATAGGCTTTTCCATCATTCAATAGTAGCAAACAGATCAAAGGTTGCCTTTTATCTTTGCCATCAAGGTCCTTGGATATTTAATGTTGGCATCCTATTTTTATGTACATACATTCATTGAATTCAAGTGTTTCATTCAGACCCATTGTCACTGGAGTACAAAATCAAGCAAATAGCCTTGCAGTCAGGTTTCCAAATATTTGTGAAAAAATATGTATGGTCAGTGAATTCAAATGTGGTACTATCATAGGATGCCACCTTTGCAATAAGTCAGACCGTGTAATTTCTTCCCTGCTAGGTATTCCACGGTTAACTGTAACAGGCATTATTGCAAAGTGGAAGCATTTAGGAACAAGAGAAACTCAGATATGAAGTGGGAAACCACGTAAAGTTACATAGCAGGGTCGTTAATGCTGAGGTGCATAGTATGTAAAAGTCACTAACACTCTATTGACTCAGTAACTGCAGAGTTCCAGACTTCCTCTGGCATTAACTCCAGCACAAAAACTGTGCAGCGGGACCTTCATGGAATGGGCTTCCATGGCCAAGCAGCTGCATGCAAGCTTCACATCACCAGGCGCGATGCCAAGCGTCAGACGGAGTGGTGTAAAGAACACCGCCACTGTACTCTGGAGCAGTGAAAATGTGTTCTGCGGAATTATGAATCACGCTTCTCTGTCTGGCAGTCTGAATGATGAGTCTGGGTTTGATGAATGCCAGGAGAACGTTACCTACCTGCCTGCAGTGTGCTAACCATAAAGTTTGGTAGAGGAGGGATAATGGTTTGTGGCTGTTTTTCAGGGGTTAGGCAAGTTCCCTTAGTTCCAGTGAAGGAAATTCTTAATGTTCAGCATACCAAGACAGTGCACAAAACAAGATCCGTAAAGACATGGTTGGGTGAGTCTACTGTGAAAGAACTTGACTGGCCCACATAGACCCCGGATCTCAACCCCACCGAACACTGCTGGGATGAACTAGGACGGAGAGTGTGAGCCAGGTCTTCATGTCCTCACATGATCTCAGAAATGCTCTTCTGGTTGAATGGACACCTCATAAACATGTTGAAAGCCTTCCCAGAAGAGTGGCAGCTGTTATAGCTGCAATGGGTGACCAGCTCCATATTTATTTATTGGGGTCAAGTCCCTCCCAGTCTACCAGGTATTGTAGTCAGCGAGGGGGATGCACTAAGCTAAGTCTTCAGATATATAAGGAGGGGCAGATACAATAAATCCGGGGTAGCTGTCGATAGGTCATGGGGCCACTCCTGAAGAGAATTCTGAAAGGACCAGTGAACCTGGATCCCAACTTATAGCCGATGGGCAGGTGGAGATTCCGGGTGGACAACCAGACCCGGTCGCCAGGATGGAAGATCAGTCCTAGACGCCATCCACGATCCACCTGTCTTTTCTGGGTTGTTGCATCTCGCTGGAAGTGGCAGTGAGCCCGTCTCCACACCTGTTGACTGCAGTGGTACCAGTCCTCCACTGAGGGTATCTCAGAAGGTGGAGAATCCCATGGGAAAAGAGAAGGCTGATAGCCTAACACACACTAGAATGGAGAGGTTAGTGGAGGGTTGGAGGAGTTTCTGGCATATTCGGCCCAGGGCAGGTAACGGGACCACTCCATGGGCTGGGAGGCGCCCAACACATGCAGCATCTTCCCCACCTCCTGATTAGTCCTCTCCGCGAGAGCGTTCATCTGGGAGTGGTAAGCTGAGGACAGACTCAGGTACACGTTAAAATGGGAACAGAGGGCATGAAATACCCTGGCCATAAAGTGGGGCCTCCTGTCAGATACTATGCTTTTTGGACCGAAACACCAAGGTAAGCAGCAGGTCGCTTAGTTCCGTAGCAGATGGTCCTCATACGGGAAAACTGTTTTATAAAAATCCATGACTGCAATAAAATAAACTAAAAATGCAAAAAGTCTTGTATTTTGTTTGGTTACTTATGCTTAGGGTTAGGTCTCCTTTTGATAAAGTCCATAGTCCACAGACATTAAGTCAAATTTAAAGGGAACTTCAAAGAAAAACCTGAGATGAATATTAAAATATGGACTGATTTATATCTGACTTGTGATCAATAAAACTACACTCTTTAGACTCTGCTTCAATGTGCTAATGCTAAAAAAACTATTTGAAAAATGAGAAATTATATTGTACTATTATTGAAAACCTCTGTAGAATCCATCCATCCATCCATTTTCCAAACCGCTTATCCTACTGGGTCGCGGGCCTCTGTAGAATCTCTAAAGGATATTGCTTAAAATGCATGGCTTAATTGAATCTAAAGCAGACAAAAATGTCCTTAATCCAGAAAACTTTGTTTAATGTATATTAGTGGCAGATAAGATGTTAAATGTTGTGTAAAGATTATTGAGATTTAGGATGTCATAAAAAATTTATACCTGCTGCTCCAAATAGTGCTATAAATAGATGATGTCTGATAGTAATTACTTATTAATCATCAAAACCTGATGACTCATTTCCCTCTGTTACAGCAGGCTATATGCTCAGGAAGAAAAAGATATTGAAGCGCAGATAGAAAATGATATAGGGATCTTTGTGGCAGACAAAAGGTCACAATAGAGAGGGAAAGAGTTTGTGTCTGTATTCTAAGTGATTATACATGACATAAAAACAGACTCAGTATATGTTTCCATAAAGGGACTGACTTCCCCATGCATAGTTGCGGGTACTTCTCATTTCTTATTTCTTCCATCGATTTAGGTGTGGTGTTTATGCACACTTCGGTGAGATTCATACTCTGGGTGACGAAACAACAAAATATTGTCGCAAATGAATGACCCTTCAGCACATTCTACCACCTAAGATCTTTTAAATTACACGTTCTAGTGTGCTCTTAGTAATAGTACATATTTGACAAAAATTTTCATGACATTTTAGAGGAGGCGGAACTCTACAGCAGTCACCACTCCTGTTCACTATGCACTCCCTGTGATATTGAAAGAAGACTGCACTGTGTTTTGGGGAACATGTGAGGTTAATTATGAAGTGTTAACGCGCCTTTTGGACTTTAAACTTCCTGTGTTTGATTGTGTGTTGGTTCATATTGTGGTCAGCGTGAGGTCTACATTTTCATTCAGGATGGTAATGAGGCAGAGTTTGTGAATGCGCCCGTGCCCTTGTTACAGTCAACAATAGCAATGCCAACAATCCAGTTGACTGCCAGCCTGAAAATATTTAACTGGCTACCTTTCATTTACTGTAGACTGCAACTCTCTGAAATTAATTACGATGTATGTGTAGAAACTGATATGGGAAAGAATGTTGGCCCTGGAGTGTATAGTACAGTACTGGCACCTTACAGTTGCCACTCTTTCTCACTGTGAATGTTATGTTTTCTTAACCCTCTTGCATAATGTCTGTGCACATTTTGCATTTTTAACTACACATTCCTTAATTCCATTAAAGTAACTGGTTGTAAAAAAAAAAATTTTGCAAAAGTGAATGTCTGAGTTTCATTTAAAGGCTTAATCACATAAAATTATGTGGTTGGTTAATGATGTTACATTCACTGAATTTGATCTCAAAATCTTTAAATCTCAAATGCAAAGTTACAAGCACTCACAGCACCCAGGTTTCTTTCTCTCTCTCTCTCTCTCTCTCTCTCTCTCTCTCTCTCTCTCTCTCTCTCTCTCTCTCTCTCTCTCTCTCTCTCTCTGCAAAAAAAGGATAAGGAGGGGGAGGTACATTCAAATTATGCTTAGCCAATGTCTGGGTTAAGACTCAAAAACAGAGCAGGCCGACATGGCAATGATGTGTTGATTGGGCGAGGACTGTCCATCTGCAGTCACTTCAGATGTTGCACAGGGCTACACCCAAGTTTATTGAGTCAGGCAGAAGGCTTGCAGAACAGGTCGGTGCAATTACCTCACGATCAAACAGATAAAAGTTTCTCTAGATTGCTGGTCGCTGCTGTGTATAATCCACACAGATTGACTGGGATTACCACATCCGCCTGTACTGACAACAAGAGCAATTCCAGCAATTTCACAAGCCCAGGAAAAACAATGCAAAAAAAAATCGCCATTGTCTCTTTTTAAAACTCCCATATTCATCACTCCACCAATGGCTACAAGTTCCCAGTTTCTTATTGCTCCATGTCATAATGACTAAAAGTTCCATCATCTTGGGCCAGTTAGTAAATAAGTGCCGCTTGCATTCTTTAACCAGTGATTCTTTCCAGTCCAATCATTACAGTGTTGGTTTTTTTATTTACAGTCGCTGTCTTTTTTTTTCGCCACCATAAAAGCTTGATTTGCATATTACGTAAGTTTGAAGTTCATTAGCATTAACAATTTATGGTGATTTGTGGGCAGCAGCTGGGGAGGATGTCAGTCTTGTGTGTGTACACATTTTTATAAGGTAGTTCTGATTTTTCTAGGGGAAACCTCAGGTCTGAAATCTTTTGTGCACACATTTTTTTTCTTTTCATCCATTCACATTTTTCACAATGAAATTTACACAGTCTTTGATCAATGAGGTCCCTGGTTTTCTGTCACTCTCACATAGTCACTGTATTTTGCCCCGAGATAAGACTCTGTTTGTACTATTAATGGCTGGGTGACATCCACATCTGTGAGGCTGTGTTTCTCCAGCCTCTGGAACAGTCATATACAAAACAGAAGCATGTACTGTAGTTTCATTTCCAGTGCGCACACTGATTATTTTATGTAGACTATGTTCATCTGTACTCTATATACAATGCCTCAGCTTTTTAGTAAGCAAGATGTTAGCTGTGCTCATCTTCCCTGCAAAGGAGCCTGGCAAAAGCACACATGACTCACTGCAATTGCATCACAGGTGTAATGGTCTGTTTGTGAAAAAGCAGCAGAACATTTGAAAAAAGCAAATGTTGCAATGTCTTGTATATATTATACAGATTGCTTGATTTTACGTTAATTTCTGTGATCCTGGAGGGACTCCCGTATGTTTGACTGGTATTGAGGTGGGTTATTAAGAGAGAACTCACATACAGTTGCAAGAAAAAGTATGTGAACCCTTTGGAACTATACAGATTTCATATACATATCATTATTTGTGTGGTGTTAGTTTAAGCAGACTGTGATTGTCTATTGTTGTGACTTAGATGAAGATCAGATCACATTTTATGACCTATCTGTGCAGAAATCTGTATAATTCCAAAGGGTTCACATACTTTTTCTTGCAACTGTAAGTATAATGATAAAGACTGTGGACATTCTGTGGTGCACAATTATGGCTTGTGAGCAGAAACTGAGCCTTTCATGCAATTAGGGCTGCAGCTAATGTCAAACATTAATTTTTGGCAAACACTTAAATAAAATTAATATTCAGAAATGCTGGGTCCCTGATAATGAAACCTCACTCCTGATAGATATAATATAAACTTCAGTTTTCTTTAAAAAAGTTGATGCCCAAATCAATGTATAATAATCATTTGACATTACAGTAATTCATTCATATATCATTGTCACCTTATTCTCCAATCACTATGATTGACATCAGCCTTGTTTGCTACCAACTGTAGCTAAGCTTTTGACAGTGAATAATTGCAAAAAAAAAAAAGCATTCCTTCATTTATTTCTCAGATTAGGAATTCCAACAGCGCCGGAAATGGGTGCGAGTATGTGAGGGCTGGGAGGGCATCTGCTGGCCGCCAGATGATCATTGAGGTCTTGAGTGTTTCCTTTTCATTCACCAGCAATTACACAGAAGGAAGGGAGCAGCTGGAACAACATGCAATGATATCAAGCACAGTCCTGAAAGGCAAATTAGCTGATATCATACACCTTAAAATGTGATACTCGTTAAAATATCTGGCCAAGAGAAGGACTGGCATCCTGTCCCCTGCCAAAGGTCCTTTACCTCCATGCTTAGGCTGCAGGATATGCAGTTGGAAAGATGAATCGATGTGAGTATGAAACATTCGGGATTGTATTTCCTTGATATATTCTGACTAGATGAATCCAGGTGAAAGGTATGGTAGAGTGTAATACTGTATGATTTATGTCAAAAAGTTTGAGGGGGATCTTTCTCATACATGCCTGTAACTGATGTATTTCAATCCTAAGCAAAGGAAAGGTAAAAAAAAATCAGCTGAGGTATGAGTTTCATGAGGATGTCAGATGTAATCCCCCCCCGCCCCCGCCGTTCCCTAAAATGATGGCACCAAAAACAGATTTAGTGGTCGGGAACCAGGTGGTGTATGCTGTATCCCTGTCCCAGAAGGTCCAACAATCCTCAGTCAGCGCTGTCCATCTACAGCACTGACTTACTGCACTAGTGGGGAGTCAGAGGTGGAGGAATCCGAGAAATGTCATGTGACCCTGAAAGTGTAACTAGGGTAACTAGGAGTTTTTGAATTGCATAAAATTGCCAGTAATGAAACAGTGTGTTTAATGTGAGTGTTTATTGTATAGAAGTGTTTATTCTATAGAAATTCCTCATTCCCCTCCTTGAATCAAAGGCAGAGGGTTCAGCCTTTTCAGCCAATCCACAGCAGTCAGGGCAGATTAGTGTGTGCTTCTGTGCACACGCAGAGCAGGACAGGATGACTCATAGCACTAACTCTGATAGATATCCAATGCACTTCCTGTATATATACTCACATCAGTACACAAACACATACACAAAACTGTTTTTGCTACTTTGTGTAGACCTATCTATACAGAACTATGCACAGATGTAAACATACCCAGACCCACACAGACAGAGACAAAGATGAATGTGAAGTCAAATACACACATACTGTACCTACCATAATTCAGCTTCTATTTGTATGGAGGCCACAAGAAGTATCATTGATGATTCCACTCTTTAAATGATAAATTGGGCATAAAAGCACCTTCATAGATAAGCATCAGCAGAATTGCTGGAATTTATCAGGCTACATCAGTTTGTGTTAGTGGTTATTGCCAGGCCCAAGACCAAAAGCACACATGCAATGAAGTTGAAATTAAAGGATGCCTTTCAGTAGGTTAACTGGACATCGAGCTACAAAACACAAAAATAAAGATTGGGAGCAACAATCAGGGCTCCGATTTAGGGTTTGGTCGGGTTAGGGACACAGTGTAAGTGATTACTTCCACTTGCCCCCATCATTATACCAAACCACCCCCTCTTTTGTTCCTTAAGTGACTGGGAAAGTGGAGTTAGAGTAATTAGATGGTATTAGGGGTATTTAAGTGTGTGGCTTGATCCTTGGGTGATTCAATGATAATTAATGCTGATTAATAGTTATCATTTTACAACTACGTTTACCAAAGTGGTGTCTATTCTTCTATTGCTTCTGCAGTTTGATATATGAAATATCTTTCTTTTTTGTCTAACATGCTAACATGATGATAACGTTTAATTAAACTTTTTTTGTGGCAGGACGTGGAAGTCCCCTATCAGGAGAATAACTCGCTGTACCCAAAATTACCTATTTGACCTGCAATGCATTGCTTGTATTTTGACTGTGGATTTTAAAATAATATTTGGATTTGGGGTTTCTTTGTGTCACCCCTTGCCTGCTGTATGACTTACTGCCACTGTTTCAGAATTCCATTTCTGGAGTCCGACGTTGAAAATAAACCTTAAGCTTTTGCAGTCAGATCCTCACTCATCATTATGTTACTCTTAGAATAGTTGGATATCTTGTAAGATTGTGTTTCATATTAGCGTAACAGAAGCCGGTCGAACACCTACTGTGCAATAAAATCAGTGTGTGAAAATTTTGTGACTGAATGATGAAAATCTCTTTATCTGTATCCTTGTATGATCACAGGAGGATTGAGGGTTGCTGTTTGCATCTGCTGCATCTTATTTTATTACATACGCTTTCTCTTACATGTGCTTTTATGATTTATGTCTTAGCTCATTGTTCAGCCGGGGCTGATTTGGTATGGAAGCTGCGGCAGGTGTAATTGGCCTGGGGTGGGAGAAACAACGTGCAAAGACTATGTGGTTAATGTGTCTGAAGGGATTATTTAATGCAATTTAATTGGCGGGCAGCATATTATTATGGGATTTTTAAATCTGCTGCAGTGTAATTGCTCTAGTTCCTTTCACTGGATTTCTCTGTGTTTGCCTGATTAGAGCGAATGACCTGTTGCTGGTAAGGATGCAGCGTAATCAAGTAACATAAAGAGTCGTGTGCATCCAGATGCAAAGATTCATTATTGGTTGAGGCTGATCTATGTTCCCCCTAAAGGATTTGATACTGGAATTGTTTGCCGTTTCAATGAAAGCTGACATGATTTCCCACTGCAGCGTTCTAGGTTGATTCCTGAAAGTTGTACATGCACTGCAAGCCCTGTCGCCTCGTCACATATGAAACAGTGAAAAGTGTCAGTAGCTTTTTATTACACATTCATACGTAGAACTACATAAAATTACATTAACTACCTGAAAAAGCTGTGTTGTGTATGCATTGCTGTATTGGCATGAGTTTGCGTATAGGATGTGCATGGCATGTCAGAGCTGGACCTATGAGTCACCCTGTCCTGCTCTGCCTCTGCAGAGAGACACACATTAATCTCCTCTGATTGCCTGAAAGCGCTGACCCCTCTGCCTTTTGATTCTTTGATTGTTTGAGGAGGGAAATGAGGATTTTTTTTCAAGAGTAAACAGACCAACAGTTATCAGACATATTGTTCCATTTTAACACAGACATGACGATCCAATTGAAAACTTGAGTCACCTACTGTCTGGGTCATGGAACATTCTTAGATTCCTCCACCTGACTCCCCATTAGCACATTAATAAATGCAAAGCTCTTATTGGGGATGGCAGAACACAAATACCGGTTTCCCGACCTTTCAGTAATTCCTCCTTAACACTTGGGTCCTGTATATGCACTGGTACCCATATGCAGAACAGAGCAGCAGAAGGATTGACCCAGGCATGTATCCACACCATATCTCATTCAATCGTTATCAACACAGCAGTTCCCAAGACTGCATCCTTCTTCAGCGGAATGATTGCAAAGTCTCAATTCAACCCATGGTTTTCTCTCAACATTACAGCATCTGTTTTCACTTACTGATTTCCCTGGTTAAAAGTCATTTTCTCTCTTGTCGTTTTGCCGTTTTACTGTATGGGGGATGTTAGGTGTTTTATTTGAGGAACGGATGTGGGCCTGTAGGGTGGAAATATTCGAGCTGACTTCCTCAGGAAACTGACCATCAAATCTGTTTGCATTGCAATTTTTTTTTATAGGCAGGGAATAATACTCTTGACAAGCTCATGAAACTCATAGCACATCTGTTTTTTTCCTCCACTCTCTTCTTCTTGGGATTGAAATGTGCGATATCACAGGCATGCATGGGAATGACACTTGGAATCCAGACCATATCTGACTCCCCCAAACACCTGTTGCTCATCAGTCATTTTGGTATGATCCCTAATTGATCTTGTCTGTTGACAGCAGTTCAATAAGCTTTAACATAGACGCATAGTTTGTGTGAAGTGAGATAAGCAGTGGCAGTCAACCCGTCTTTGCAGGGGGTACCGACTTAGCAACCTGTCGGCATTTTCCGCCACAGTCCAAAAACACGCTAAGGTGAATGGAATTGTCCAATTGTGTATAGGTGTGAATGGCGTGAGTACCCCATCCTGGGTTATTCCCTGCTTTGCACCCGTTACTTCTGGTATAGGCTCCAGACTCCTGTAACCCTGCATTGGAGAGGTGGGTATGAAAAATGGATGGATGAATGGATCTATAATGCTGCTGGACTTTTCAGGCTCCACGCTGTGTGCAGTGGTTCACGACTCAATGGCACTGAGCGGACCAGTGATTGAAAACCAACTCATTGGTCAAAAAAGTAAAAGGAGGCTATGAAAGTTATTCAAATCAAAAGACCTTGATAAAAACTGGGTATGACATTTTGGGACCGATTTCATTAGTGAGTGCCTGTCAAAATGGTGTAAATATGACTGGATAAACCTGTATTTACCCTCTTTCAGAACAACCGAATAAAAATAATATTAGAGTAGTGATATATTCTAACTTCTGCTGAATCCATGAGGGTTATCAGGCAGTGGCAGCTCATGACTAAAACAATTGAGGAGGTATGAAGATATCCAACCCACTGCATCATGTTATTATACAGGTTGCCTACTTTTTTATGCTTGCTGTGAAAAAAATGAGCTGTAAATTAAAAGGTTTCAGTGTATTTTGTAATACAGCCAATTTATTCCATTTACCTGCCGCTAGCTGATTCCCTTCTCCCTGCCGCCTCTCTCATACTGCCACCACTAGCTGCCTCCCTTAGGTAGCGACCCGTTCCATCTAGCCTCTAGGTGTCACTGTTTACAACATTGAAATACATCGTAAAAAAATATCAGTGATGTGGTTATCCAAAGAAGAGAAAAGATGTTTAGCAATGACTTATTTCAGAGTTACTTGTTTCATAGTTTGATCGCAAAAACAGAGTGGGTACTACCAACTGTACCTCGACGCTGCAGTCTCCTCTGCTATTGAAATTTATAGTCTATATTGATCCTTCCTAAGTAAATGATTTTGCCACCAAAATAAACCCCCATTTTAAGGATTATTTTCAAAAATACTATAGTGAAAGACATGTTCCACTCAATCTGGAATGTCTTAAATTAGATTTCTATATAGAGAGCTAAGTAATTAGCATGAAAGTATGCCCTGTTGAAAACAGGACCTGGCTAGTAATTACTTCTTGAACTTTAGTTTGAAAAAGTATCGATTCCTTCGACAAAACCTTTTTGTGGGGACATAAGATATTCATACCGAGTCTTCGACCCAGACTGCTCCTGAACTCATATTCACAATGCATATGACACATTAAATACAATACAATACACTGAATACAATACAATACAATAAAACTGCAGTTAAGGAATCCAGGATTTTTCGTAATTTTTTTTATCTCTGGTGGGGCTCGGTGGTCAATTTAATTTAGACTAGATTGGTATTAAGATTATTGTTGCACTGTTACTGGCTTATACATATTTTTTTCTAAAAATATTTATTCTATATGTTACGCATCTGTTTTCAGGGAAGGAGTAAATTAACAAATATAGATTTAATTATAGAAATAACACAACTGTGTAATTACACATGTGTAACTTGGACTTTCTGTAGTGTAAATATATCTCCTTACAATGGTAATCTGTGTCTCTTGAGTGGCTCTGGAATGTTGTCATATGCTTGCTGTGCCACTGCTGTTCCTCAAAGCTTTAGTCTCCCAGGCAATATGTCTCTAAAATTAAATTTGCAGATTTTTTGTTCCACACCACTGGAAAAGATCCCAAGCCAGTTTTCAGGCCCTATTCTCAAATGTCACTTCTGTATCCCTCCCCCCTCCCATGGTGATGTTAACAATGACATAACTTGTTTATGACACAGCCGCAGTCTCCATAATTACCTTTTCATTGTCTCTCTGTGCTTTTCATTAGCACACTGGTGTTCTACAATCATCTCATAAACGGACACCCTGTAATCTCCTCTGGAGAAGTCAGGATGTCATTTTCTCACAGAAATTGAGAAATTTCTCTCTGCAGAAAAACAATAAAATGTTAAATAAATAAATAAAAAACGTCAGCTTACAAGCTATATAGTACTGTTGTGGTCTGCAATTTCTATTGAACATAATTGTTTGATAGTATCTTAATCATTTTACAGTATTGGTATACTCTGGTTATTATATTGTGTGAAATTTATTCTATAAATTTTTATTTTCTAAAGATTATAGACCTTTTACAACAGAATTTATATTCATTTGTAGCCATTGGTTTCCAGTTTGCAGGTGCATGTGACTGTGGGATATAAGCTGATTGGAGGATATACAATAGGGGCCAGTAAAATAGTTCATGCATATCTGGTCATGACTTGTTAAGGACTGGTGGTTTGCACATTTTGGAGCATTAACAATGGTCATTTTTTCCTACTAATATGAGCTGTGTTTTGTGTAAATGCACATATTTAAAAATTTGCATTTTTATGGCATTAAATTTTACACTGGCATTATAGCATGAGCAACGTGAGGAGGACATAATTTGTAAATTGTTTTTTACTGTTCGTTGATGAGTTTAAGAGGCTCGCATGCTGGCACAGCGGTCCGCAATGTCGCCTTACACCTCTGGGACCAGGGTTTCAATTACTGCCTTGGCTCTATGTGTGTAAAATTTGCATGTTTTTCCCATGTTGTTATAGGGTTTCCTCCAGAAGCCCCCTGCCCCAGTCCAAAAACATGCTGAAATTAATTGAGGTTGCCAAAGCTGTGAATACTGTGAGTGCTCTATGATGGATTGGCATCC
This sequence comes from Isichthys henryi, assembly GCA_026776945.1. Lineage (NCBI taxonomy): Eukaryota > Metazoa > Chordata > Actinopteri > Osteoglossiformes > Mormyridae > Isichthys > Isichthys henryi. Next base: position 24,677,576 of record JAODJX010000109.1, read on the forward strand.
CATCCTGGGTTATGCCCTGCCTTGTAGCTGTAGCTTCTAGGATAGGGTCCAAACTGACCCTAAATAGAACAAGTGGTCATGGAAAGCAGATGGATGGATGGTTTTGTAAAGTGTATTACATATTGTGCTTCTATCCACACGCTTTGAACTTGTTCGTATCTGTACTTACCAGCTTACATTGCTTTGACTAATTCAGAAAACCAACTGTTTTTCGACTGTATAATGAATGTCCTTCCTATGAAGGTGATAAAATTTCAAGTGCAAACGAAGTGCGTGAAAAGAGTGTTTTTTGCTACTGCCACTGTATCCAATTAAGAAAAAAAAGGCTGGAAAATGCCATTTTGAGGGAGATTCAAAGTGCTGTCAAATTAGCATGTATTGTACAGTACCTCCCAATTGAGAGAAAGCAGTGTTGGATTCCTTATGAAATGGATCTGAATTGTCAAACGGGATTTCACATCTAAGTTCCAGAGTAAATAACCAGCTGCTTCAGATGTAGTTACCAAAAGTGTGGTGAAAATATCTGGAGTCAATGGTCAGTGTTGCAGAGGTGCTGCATTAGTCAGCATACAACATTCAGTTTTACTTTCTATGCCTTTATTCCTTCCTTCTCTATTTTATTTTATTTTATGTTTCTCCAGAGATGGCTTGTCCTTATTCATAGGGATGCATTATCACTATGGTGCAGTGGTTAGTATTGTTGCCTCACACCTCTGGGACCCGGGTTCGAGTCTCCACCTGGATCATATGTGTGCAGAGTTTGCATGTTCTCCCCATGTCGTCGTGGGGTTTCCTCCTCGTACTCCGGTTTCCCCCCACAGTCCAAAGACATGCTGAGGCTAATTGGAGTTACTAAGTTGCCCGTAGGTGTGCATGTGTGAGTGAATGGTGTGTGAGTGTGCCCTGCGATGGGCTGGCCCCCCATCCTGGGTTGTCCCCTGCCTCGTACCCATTGCTTCCGGGATAGGCTCCGGACCCCCCGCGACCCAATAAGGATAAGCGGTTTGGAAAATGGATGGACGGAATACAGCCAAGAAAGGAGGAAAAAAAAAATGTTCCAGAGGTGTAGGACTGCAAGAACTTAAGAAATTAGATAAGAAATTCGGCTTTTTGATATCTCATTGAAATGAAAGTGAATACGGAAGTTTAAACAAGGAGACCTAAGGAATGCAAGCGCATCCAATCACATTGATCCAGGTTCTTTATACAGAGTAAGTCTAACCCACTTCTTTGCCGTTACAACTATTCGGGTCACCCGCCTCCTGCCCTCCACCACCTTCGGCTCCCTGTACTGGTCCAGGGTTGGCTCCTTCACCTCCTCCCCTCCACCACCTTTGGCTCCCCGTCCTGGTCCGGGGTTGGCTCCTTCGATTCCTCCCCTCCACCACCTTTGGCTCCCCGTCCTGGTCCGGGGTTGGCTCCTTCGATTCCTCCCCTCCACCACCTTCGGCTCCCTGTACTGGTCCGGGATTGGCTCCCTCACCTCCTCCCCTCCACCACCTTCGGCTCCCCGTCCTGGTCCAGGGTTGGCTCCTTCGATTCCTCCCCTCCACCACCTTCGGCTCCCCGTCCTGGTCCGGGGTTGATTCCTTCGATTCCTCCCCTCCACCACCTTTGGCTCCCTGTACTGGTCCGGGGTTGGCTCCCTCACCTCCTCCCCTCCACCACCTTCGGCTCCCCGTCCTGGTCCGGGGTTGGCTCCTTCGATTCCTCCCCTCCACCACCTTTGGCTCCCTGTCCTGGTCCAGGGTTGGCTCCTTCGATTCCTCCCCTCCACCACCTTCGGCTCCCCGTCCTGGTCCGGGGTTGATTC
>JAODJX010000109.1:24692563-24706272 GCA_026776945.1 Isichthys henryi
CAGATTGACTAGCTGTATGAGGTGTGCTAGTGGCCAAGTCAAAAAATACATGGCTGCACTGGACGGTCGCTGCGAATGCTAAGATGATTTTAGCAGAGTTTCTGAAATGGGGACATAATATCATAGTTTTACACCAACATGAGGATAATCTAAACATTTTCTTTGCCTGCCTAAGACTTTTGTACAGTACTGTAACTCAACTCATTCTTTGACCATTTCAAGGACAGTCACTTACACTCCAAAAGAAACAGGTCAGGCAAGTCGTGCAGAACAGCAGCATCAGAAAGGCAGCTGGTCCGGCTTTTAATCAATCACTACAAGAAGCTACTTAGAAAACCCCGACACCTGTGCCAGGATGCCCTTAAGACCAAGGGCTTCCAGTTTGCCTAGTTTAGCTTTTAACTCCATAAATCCAAGCTCCAAATTACTTAAAAAGCTGCAGACACTAGGTCTGAACTCTTCCCTTTGTTTATGGATCAAGGAGACAAATAGAACCCAGCATGTAAAAACATTCCTTTACTCATTCTTCACCTACAACTGCGCTCCTATCCACAGCTCTAAAGTCATATTCAAATTTGCTTGCTCAAATTTGATTGATTGCTGGCAACAAGGAAACTACCAGTAGAGAGGTGGTCGAGAAACTGGTTACATGGTGCAAAGACAATGATCTGATCCTTAATACCAAGACGACAAAGAAAATGATCATTGGCTTCAGGAAAAGTAAGAAATCCCAACTGTACAGGAATACACATAAATGGGAAGGAGGTTGCGCATGTGTCCAGTTTCAAATATCTCTGAATGCATATATTTGAGGGCCTGACCTGGGATGGGAACACGGCAAGTTAAGTACAGAAGCCCCAGCAGTGCCTGTTCTTTCTGCAAACTCTGAGATGTGCCAAACTCCCCTGGAAACTCCTGAGAAACTTTTATCACTTTTTATAACTGAAAATGTCCTGATGTACGGCTGTACAGTGTGGTATTCAAGCTGCACTGAAGAGGAAAGGAAGGAACTCCAGCTGGTACAGTACTGAAGGCAGATTACCGGCACCTCCCTTCCACACCTGAAGGACATTCATTCTAACCATCTCCTCAGGCATGCAAGAAACATCAGTAGAGACCCCTAACACCCTGGCCGCCAACTGTTTTCCATCCTCCCCACAGGCAGGCTTAGGGTCATCAAACCTCGACAAATGACTAAAAAAACAGCTTTTTCCCCAGAGCTTCTGAACTCTTACACAGCTACCTTACATGCATATTAAATATGCCAACCAACTAGCCTGGAACTAGGTGAACTTTTTCTAATCACTGATATGGACTTTTTAATGTACTTTTTGCAATGTTGCACTGATATGGTCTTTTCTCATCATTACGTTATTGGATGGTGATGTCACTAATATGGTCTTTATAATCACTGCTATGCAGTTTAAAGATGAGATGCAATTCGCATTTTACTAGGTCTTTTTACCTTGCAAGGCTCTATTTTTATTTCTAATTATTTATGCTATTTAAACTGCTAAGTATAACAGTTTACTTCAAACTGAATTTAACTGTATATTAATATGCAACAACAATAAAGTATCCTATCTATATATCTATCTATCTATCTGTCTGTCTGTGTGTCTGTGTGTCTGTGTGTGTGTGTGTGTGTGTGTGTGTCATGGACAGCAAGATCGGGTAAAAGAATTTCTCTCAAAAAATCTCAAAATTAACTTTTATTTTTAAATAAGTTGCTTTGACAAAAAGCAAGTTTTATTTCCCAACGCCATGGAGTGTAGGGTCAGTGTGTGTCTCAGCCAGCTAGGTGTTGGAAGGTCGCTAATACAAATCCTGTCGTGGGCAGAGACATTTCACCATTGAGCCCTTGAACAAGGCCCTTAAGCTCAATTGCAAGGGCAAATAGTCCCTGGAGTTTTCTCAATTGTATGTCAGTTTGGATAAAAAATGTCTGCTAAATATATTCTTATTTATTTATTTATTTATTTATTAAGGAGATGGATAGCTTCAGGGAAGAAGCTCTGTAGGAGGTGAGTGGTCGGGAGGTGATAGACCAGTGATGTTACCCTGATGACAGTTTGATGAACAGATGGTTGCTTGGGTGTGTGACGTCTGCTGCAATCATCAGTTCTCTCCTTCTTGCTCTGGAAGCGAACAGTTATTTTAAGGTTGGAAGTCGGCAACCAATGAGTTTCTCAGCTGAGCGGATGACCCCCTGCAGCCTGGACTTGGGGAGGCTGGTGGCAGCAGGGAACCAGGCGGTGATGGCCTTTGCCTGAACGCTCTCCATGATGGCTGAATAACACTTCATCATGATGTGTTGTGACATGTTGAGTGTCCTGAGCTGGTGCAGGAAGAATAGCCTCTGCTGAGTTTTGTTTGTGATGGATGTGATGTGCTTATTCCTCTTTACTGGGACACGATTTAATGCAGGAAGTTAACCAAGACAGCAGCACCAAGGAACTGTGGCAGCTCGAGAGTCAGGCTCCGAACAGGCAGACATCTCCTTTAAAACTACATGTAAGATGCCATCAGGGCCATAAGATTTATTCATTTTGAGTTCAGCCAGACACGGTAACACATCAACTTCAGTTATATATTGGTCAAAGGTTCAAAAATTCGACATAATATCAGGTATGTTGCTTATGTCTTCTTGAGTTAACACCTGTGCAAAGTAATCATTAAACTCATCAATAATCTCCTCATCATTATCAATTGTCAGACCCGTACAGTTCTGCAGATTGGTGACTTCAGCCTTTACAGCCCTTTTGGCTTTGAAATATTGGAAAATTGCTTGAGTACTGGAACTAGCTTTCAGCATTGGAAGATGACGTAACACGGATACACGAGAACACAAGTATGGTCAAGTATGCATATCGAGAAAAAAACATTGATCTCAATTCAAGATCTTTATTAGAACTCTAATTTAAATGTGTCGTATCAATTCAGTTAAATTTCATTTTATAGAGTGTCACCCCTAGGTTCTCTACATGAGTATATTGTGATAAAACAGGGCATGGGGAAGACAAAAAAAAGAAATGAAAGAAAGAAACTCAGATGACAATGGAGGAGAGGAACCAAAAACTCCCAAGCATGGAGAAAAAAAGGTGTAAACTGTGATCAATGTCAAAGCCAAAGTCTATCAATGAGTCAGTTCTCCATGCCGGTCTGTGTTGGGTATCAGATTGAAGTCTGCACCCATTATGTTACAGTTTGTAAATCACATCAACACTGTCACCCGTCCATGGGAGTGAACCAGGACTCCATCTGAGATGGTGCCCAGCCCAGTGTGGGAAGGAAGGACAGCATGGGTGGACAGAACATGCAAAAGACACATTAATGCACAAACATAGTACAATGATGGCGTATGAGAGTTTGTCCAGTTAGTAACATCCAGATCAGACTGTACCCTTTTCTCCTTAGCTGTGCTTTCTGGGATACGCTCCAGGTTTGCTTGACCCTGCACAGATAAGCAGTTATGGAAATTCGAAGGACAGAGACTGCTTATTATAAGAAAAAGCAACAGCCAACGAATATCAAAAACTAAACTGAACATCAATCACAACATCTGAAAGCTTTAAATAGCTGTTGGCAAAAGGGACTCTCATCAAATTCCACTTTCAGTATAATCAAATGCTTGAGAGTTTGGACAGAATTGCATGATTAACATGTTAATGTGTATGCACGTCAAATTTCAATTCCATAAAACAGGACATCTGGATGTATTTGCAATAGACCATTGCTCATTTTTTCTCGCAGTGAGATATAGAATTATATCAGAATCCCACCCCACCTTCCCCATACATATTAAGAGCTGCCTTTGACTAAATAACTAATTCACATGAAAAGATGCTTTTCACCTTATCATGCGTATAGTAGGGAACACTCATCATAGGGCAAGGGTATTTAGAAGGTGTTAGAATCCACTAGTGTCCAAGATGATATTCTTTAAAAATGATGCTGACTCATCAGAGGGAATTCTATGTATTTGCCAGCTGGCGGAACCACATATCTCTACTGATACTCAACAAAGAAGTGCTCTTACGGAACCTCAATCCATGTGCATCCATCCATTGTTCCAAACCGCTTATCCTACTGGGTCGCGGGGGGTCCAGAGCCTATCCCGGGACCGGAGTATCTGGAGGAAACGCCGGGATGATACTGCAAGAGACTCATAGTCAGTCACCATTTTAGCGTGAGATGCTTCAGTCTCCATGGAAATATTTAGCCGAAGCTAGATCTGAAAATAGCTGGAAAGCATGAGACTCATGAGCTAGTTATATTTCCTCAAGAAGGTTGCTTAGTCACTGTGCCTGCTGCCATTGATATTTCCCCTTTTACAACACGAAATATGAGAAAGTTTAGATATATAACACCGATAAGGGACAAACACAGATATAAGTTCAATTGTGTAAAATGCTAATGACATTGGTGTTTGGGCGCTTGCTAATGCTATTTCCACTTTCATTTATCTCCTTAATCTTTTCAGATATGTTGCATGAGGCTGAATTACACTCACACCACTAAAATACCGTTTCCCTTCGAGGCAACTGAACTTAAGCTTAGAGGCTAGTCATTGTAATCCATATTGATTGTACTAAATGAGACTGACATTGTGTCCTGCAAAGTAGGTTGTGGTAAATGGACCACAAACCCTTATTTACATTTCTGGCTGTATGCTAGTAGCGTTAAGAAGAGTCAGCAGAAAATCAAAGTCACAGTCTATTGAATTTTAAAGGTCTGCTCCTGATGCACTGGGCTTCATGTAATCATATAGGTCTGGAAAAAATTAAGAGAACACAGCAACATTTTTAGTTTCACTCATTTCTCAGTTCATGGTATGCTTCTGTATAATATATATATGTATATTTTTTGTAAACTCAAACCTGGATATTCCCTGTTTCTCAGTGATGAAGGGCTTCTTCCTTGCTTTATGGGACTTCAACCCTAGGAGCACGTTACAAACTTTCCCTAGCAGTGAACTTCACACGACTTAATGTTTCCCATTCTTTTCGAAGGTCACTTGATGTCAACCTTCATTTCATGAGGAACAGTTGGATAAGCTGACGGTCAGCTCTGGCATTGGAAAATCGCTTCCACTCTTTAGCTGGTTGCTTTCTGGTCATCCCCAGTGACTCCTGCTTCACTTTGATCTTGCGTACTGCTGTCTTAGAAAATTTGAGCCTGGAAGCAACCTGCCGCTCAGTGTAGCCTTCAGCCAGCAGAATCAGGATTAAACCAAGATGTAACAACATAGATTCTTAAAAAACATGGAGTGGACTCTTAATTTTTTTCCAGAGCTGTATATTTTCCTTCCATGTATATGCATCTTCAGTACAGGGGTGTTTGTACTTTTGTATTAGTCTAACAAAACCTCTTGCAGTCCATGAAGTTAGGCTTCAGCAACATTTGCACGCCATATCCCACCCTAGCCCTCACCTCCTAAACATCAAATATCTAAGGTCAGTCAAGCACCTAAAGGCCCCGTAAAGCCTGAGGGACTCATTCCTTTATGAGGTTTGACTTTAAATGTTCCTACTTCCCAGGAGTGAAGAAGTCAAGTTTAGCCCGCTGCCTGCTCTATATGTCATGTCAGTTTGTTTTCCGAACCAACCCAAGTTGTATTTTTGTAGATGATTTTTTTTTTTTTTTAATAAATGCTTTGCTAAATTCAGACATTGGTGGGGGGATGGAACAAGGATTTTTGGAAGTTTACGAACTTGAGGAAAACAGCAAAAAGGACAACCGTTTTTGTTTTGCATATTTGGCCCAAAGCAGTGTACAACTGAGGAGGATTAGTCAGCATTGATAAAGCAGTTAGCGTTAGAGCCTTAGTCCAGGGCCCAAAAGCATCATTACTCTGCTTGCCACGAGAGTCAGTCCAGTAACCTTCTGGATACTGACACAGAACCCAAACCCAAGCAAAGAAGAGTGCAGAAGTTGGGTAAACAGAAAAAGGCAATTTTATAAAATTAATAACTAGCAATAGGTAATAGAAGTTACACCCACTGGCATCTGTGCCGTTCCCCTATCTCACGGGATCCTGCTGCAGTTCTCCTTTTTTCATTATTCCACACCGAGTAACGAGATTCTGAAAAAAAGAGTTTTTCAAATCTCAGTGCCATAACATTTTCCATACTCTTGTGTCAATACAGGGTCGTCCGGATACTAACCCAGAAGCTACCCAGAAGGCAGAGAATAACCCAGGGTGGGGCCCAACTCATCACAGCGTACACCCACCCCATTCACGCCTACAGGCACTGCAGCATCTCCAATGCACCGTATCAAGTTTATGAACTGTGGGGGGAAACCTGAGTATGCAGAGGAAACCCCACAATGACAGGGGGAGAACATGCAAACTTCATACACATGTGACCCAAGTGGAGACTCGAACCCCAGTATCCGAGCTGTGAAGCGACAGAACAACCCACTGCACCATGCCACCCGCTGTCATAACATAAAATTGTTTCACTCCTACTCATAAACTCAGTCCATTCATCCATCCATCCATCCATCCATCCATCACCGTAACCGCTTAATCCCAACTGGGGTTGCGGGAGGGGGGGATTGGAGCCTATCCTGGGAACAAGGGGCAGGCGGGACCCAAGCCTGGGCAGTCGCCAACACACCACAGGGTGCACACACACAGCCACACTCACACAATTACAGAGCCAATTTAGACTCACCAATCAACCCGCCCTGCACGCTTTTGGACTGTGGGAGGAAACCGGAGCCCCCGGCAGAGATCCACGCGGACACAGGGTGAGCATGCGGACTCCATACAGAAAGAACCCAAGACATAAACTCAGTCATAATTTTAAAAAGTATCAGTCTGTCAGCTGCCCAATGAGTTCATATCATTTTGCTGATTTTTGTTAATTTATTCCTCAGATGTAATTCTGCAGCCAGAAGCCCTTTTTCAGAACAATAAAACATCTGTATACCTCAAACATCTAAGTGCAGCATTATAAATCAGAATGTCTTCAAACACAGCAATCTGAGGCAATTTTACACTTTGTGATACAATAATAACTTTCTGTCTAGATATTACTGCAGCAGTATCTTTACAGTGTAACTTCAGGAAGGTCACGCCCAGTGAATGTTGTACCACTTTGAACACAGGTGATTTTTTTAATGCACTGATTTTGTAGTTATGAAATTTTCATTAAGAAAATGCAAACCAATTAAGATAAATGCAACACCTGGAAAGTATCACTAAACATACCTTCAGGGTAACTCCCACAAAGGAATATAACTTTATGGCAGTATTTACATGTGCCTCTTTGGTTTTCATAAACACCAATAATTAATCAGCAACTCAAGAGACAACATTACGGTCAATTATGGGGGTTAAACCAACCAGACCAACCAGAACAATCTGTTCAGTACTCAACCCACCCTATCATAGCTGGGGTCCTTCTTAGAAAAGTGTTAACAATGTGGCAAATGTTGCATTACACAGCTCCCCAAATGGTGCAAAAATGTGCTACATACAGCTGCAGAGTAGTAGTGCAAAAAGTAAAATGAGAAAGAAGGCAGACAAGAAGGTTTGTATTTGTATCAAGGTTTCCTCTAATTCCTGTGCTAAACGACTTCTGTCAGTCATTCTGCATTGACTGATTTCCTGTACGGTTTATCCAAACTGTTTTTGGATTTTGTACTGACCCAATACTCTTTTGATATTAACCATCACTTCAAGAAACACTTTTTTTTTTATTTAACTACACAGTTTTAGATTTTATTAAAGGATATTTTTAGACATTTTTGTTTCACCATTCTGAAATGTCATCACTTCATTTCATCTAACTGTGCTACCAGCTACATTATTATTCCAATAATTTAATTAATATGCTACAAATCAATGTTTGATGAAAAGGTCTTTTAGGTTGCATTACAGCATAAATGACAGAGGGCCCACAACTGTACAAGGTCATAAAAATAATTGGTTTTGTGTCACGATGAGCATTTTTGTGAAAATCAGAAAATGGCTTTTGAAGCTACGGTATTATTACTCATAACTGCTAGCCAGAGGAAGAATGCTTATGAATTCATGATCCAGGAGGGAACCCTGCTGCCTTATCCTTTGAACTTCAAATGCTTCAGTAATTTTTTTCTATAAAAAATACAATACAATACAATCTTGGTATGACCACTGTTTTAGTCACAGCACTTGTAAAGCAGCTACACTAAAATGCTTGATTAAAATCAACCCAACCTGGGTTAATTGGCAACTCATTATTAGATAAATATTGGACAGAACATATTCTGAATTATTTTGACCCATCATCTTTGGTTATGCAATTTAATCATGATGCTGGGTTGTTAAAATTATCCAAACCTGAGTTATTGACACAGTGCTGGTTTAAATAATAATGAATACCCCATCTTGCTCTACATGACACACACGTAGGCGAGAGCAAACTTAAAAGTGAAGGGCAGCCATGCCCTTAGAGATGGAGTATTTAAGGGCCTTGCTCTGGGGTGCCCAGAGGTGTCTATTCTGCTGAGGCCGATGTTGAACCAGCAAATTTCCGATCACAGGCAGAGAGGCTTAACCCACTGAGCCACAGACTGCCCCCCCCCATTGAATTTACCATTGGTGCTGAGTGATTTGTTTATGTCTTATAGTGTTATTAAATATATATAGACAGCCAATTTAATGGATATACAGTATATGATATTAAATGTCATGATTTGACACTTTGTAAATAGTGTTGTAATTATTTATTGCTTTTGACAGAATTTAGTCTCAGAACATGAATATCTAGCGAACCAGCAAATTCAGCTGCACATCGATGTCAACCTGTCAGGTTTACTTCACAGTAATGAGCCGATGACAATTCATGATCCCTCAGCAAGCTCACATTTATCTGGCTAGCTACAAAACATAAACTAGCTGATTAACATTAATTAACATTATCAATCAAACAGAGGGAGCTAAAATTTTTCTAGCATTATTATTATTGTTTATATTGTTATAATATTACAATACTGTTTTATTATAAATATTATAAGACTATAAAGGAAAAGCAACAAACTCATCTTTTTACATCTGTGCCAAATTATAATGAATCTGGTGCACAAGGACATGGGGGTCCCCTGACACTGGGGGTACAGTTACCCAAGTGCTGGATCAGAAACATTACCCTCCTGCTGGGTCAGACCAGTAACCCAAATGCTGGGTCAGGACTCAGGACTTGGACTGAAAATAATCCATCGAAATAACCCAAATAGACTCAATGTGCCTTATTCTACATGACAGAAGTGTTTTATGAATTTAACTTTTGAGGCTCAGATGAAACGTCATACCTTGACTGACTAGTGGCAAATAAATAATTGACTTTACACTGAGACAGAAAGCAAACCTAAGATAACCGAGGCAACTGCATCCAGGATGGCACAGGGTGCAAGCATGGGTGTAACTTCCAATACATCCCCCTGGACCTCCTTAAATGGGTGGGGACCTCAAACCCCCTAATGCTCAACCCAAAGTTATGCCCTTGGGTGCATGATACCCCAATTAACCATGAATTCTTTTGATATTTCTTTAGCTGTAGACCTTATAACTACAGTCATTTGAGTCTATGTGCCAAGGCAGATCATACTATTGTTCCAAACTGAATAAAACTCTTTATGGGATAATGCATCTCTTTTGAATGTTCAAAGTCTAATGAGATATGTGGTAGTAAAAATGTCTGGCATGATTTGTTTCTCACAAATTTGAAACAGGCTGATTTCTCTCAGCCTGCAGCATGAGTTAACCGACTGTTTTGTGAGTATTATCAGTATATTTTTGTAAAAAGGACAAATTAAATATTCTACCGCCAATTAAGGGTTTGCAGGCACAGGGTATTTTTTCTTTTTTTAATTTCAGCTAAGAACACAAGTTTAGACACAAGAGCATAAAAAAAATCACTAAATAGATAATTTAATGTTTAATAAAGTGTAAAACCCCAGTGCCAAACTCTGTCTTTCTTTCTGTAATTGTGATGTTTTCTGGTATACAGGGGTTGGGCAATGAAACTGAAACACTGGCCAAAATAGTGTTTGAGGATTTATGCCTATATATGCACGGCCTACTGGCCAGTCTTCACATTCCATCAGTAAGAGCAGAGGGTGAAGGTTGAATTAACAGAGCAATAGCACAGCTGTATGTAAATTTTTGCAATCCATAAAATATTATGGGAGACAGAGTTCAAAAGAGTACAAATTATCGTTGGCTGGTCTGTGATGAGGACAGCAAGTTTTTGTGGTGTATTGAGAGCCATGGTATTCAAGGTAATGTTGGCATACTACCACGAGTATGTTTGAGTACTGCCTGGGACGTCTCTCCTGAATTCCCTGCTGCTATACCACCGCTCATTCTGTCATCTGAAGCAGCACCAGCACCTGCCTGCCATCACCTGCCTGTCCCCCCGCTTTGAGACTCACATATTAAAATTGGTACAGTGTGAACTGGAACTTTGCCAATTTGACTTCCTCTATCAGCCCCAGGAGGAAGGGCTGCCCTTTTGAGTCTGGTTCCTCCCAAGCTTTCATCCTTCGAGGGAGTTTTTTCTTGCCACTGTTGCCCCTGGCTTGCTCACTGGGGTCTTTGGGTGAGAATAATGTAAAACACTTTGAGACAATGTAATGCTGTGAAAATGGTAGGCATGTAATGATGAATCGCGAATCAGTTAAAAATCGTGTAAATGCATGATGATTTAAACCGGCTGATGTGGAAAATTAATCGCTACTTTAGGAGTACTTCACGGTACTTTACTTAACAGAAAAACTGGGGTAAGATTACATTTGATTTCACGACGCCAGTTCAACATCAGATGTCACTGCGTATTCACGACGACGTGAACGTTAGATTTTGGTTTTGACCGAATGTGAGATGGTGAGCGAATTTGAAATTGAGGACACACCCCTCGATCTTAAATCGCCGGCGTGGCAGCATTTTAGCTTTCCGGTAATCACAAACGAAAACGGCAAGAAAAGCACAGACAAGACAAAAACTGTGTGCAAACATTGTAAAAGATTGATAACATACACAAATAGCACAAAAAACATGCTTCAGCATGTCTACCGGGACCTGGGGGAATTACAGTGTGGAGAAGCCCCAAAGAGGCTGACCATCTCGCCTGTATCGTAACCAGACTGCAGCACAGGGGTGGATCATTGATGGTTTGGTCCGCAATATAATGGCGTTCCCTTGGCCCATTGCTTGTTCTAGATGGTCATGTCACTGCCAAGGATGACCGAACCATTCTGGAGGGCCATGTTCACCTAATGGTTCAAACATTGTACCCTAAAGGTGGTGGCATGGATTGGGATGATAAGATACCAGTATACTAGACTGATGACAGACTGGTTTGATGAACATGAAAGTAAAGTCAAACATCTCCCATGGTTTGCACAGTCACTAGATCTGAATATTATTGAGCCACATTTGGGTGTTTTAGAAGTGCGAGTCACTTTCCTCCACCAGCATCACGTAGCAGGTTACCTCCTTTCATATGTTATCAGGGGTAAAGTTTGTACTGAAAATTGATCAGTCCAGGCAATAATGTCCTCAGAGTGTTTAACGATACGTAAAATATTCAGCACAAGCTGAATTGCAGAGCATGTGAAAAGCGCAGCAATGGCACGGAAGTGCTTTAGCTATACGTGTTGCTATGGTGATTGATTACTAGGTAATCCAATTAATGAAACCCAGCTTAATTGGACTAATTGCCTTGTTTAGGTTTTTGTAAGGTCAAAGGGGGGTGTTTAAGAAGTAGACTGGAGGTATCGATGTTAGATGTGGAATGAAGTTTTGCTTGTTATTCCCTATGCACTGTTTATTCCCCATATAGTACAGTCTCTTTGTTGATTAATCCTGCTGTCCCTCGACTCAGCCACAAAAAAGTGAACCCAGTAATACTTCTGAATGACAGGTTATTACTTTGAAAGGTCAATAAAAATGGGAAATCAGTTTTTGTCTCAGGACAAAAATGTTACGTGTTATGAGTCCAGAGAAGTTCATTTCCAATTTTTTCAGATGTGCTAGACCTACTGTCCTCAGAATTTTCTTTACGTCCAAAAGCAAGTGTCCATCAGCCATGTGACTTCTTTGCTTGTAGATATATACAGTTTTGTGCAAAAGCCTTAGGGAGGCAAGGAAAGTTATATTTAAATTATATCGATGTTGGTGCAAAAGTATCATTTTATGTTTGTCAAAGTGTATCAGCTTAACCATTTCAAAACCTCTCCTAAAATCATGCCAGAATTTGAAGCAACTATGCAATGCATCAATGTATTTTTTGACTTGACCAATGGCATAGCATGTTCAACTAATCAACAGCTCAGTGACTTTTTTATAGCTAATTTAATTAATTAATTGATTAATTAAGCAAGCTGGAGGTGAGACTTAACAAATACATGGAATGGCTGGGGTGCCCCTGAGGAGAGGTTTGGGAACTGAAGTGTTGTTCTAGCCATCCAGCTAGATATCAGTGCCTTTTGGGAGAATAAAAGATATTCCTGTTAGGTTTTATTGCATTACTCTTAATTTTCATATGCTCTAATGTTAAATAGTGTTTTTGTTCTGTGGAAACATACACTTACTACCCAGATAAATAGCTTTACAGATTAAATAGCTTTACAGATTAAAGACTATTGCACAGTACTGTATGTACAGTATGTATATGTTCATGCTTGATGGCTGTCTGGCAGCTCCCAGCACTGGGGTTTGTGAAACGGACCAGATGGGGTTTGCACTCTGTTCATTTCACATAGTCCCTATTTCCAGCTGGTACACTGTCATGGTCTGTCAAATACATGGCCACTGCAAAGTTGAATTAAATTCACAAAGACTTGGCCAGTTTCATTTGATAATTCTGCAATTGCCTGACACTGGGCTAGTAAAACTAAAATGAATTTTCCACCATTTGCCACCATATGAAGAACATATATAGTGTCTCTACATACTCTCCCATTCTATTTATGCCTTAGAATCTATTTCATTGTAAATAGATCTCTAAAAGTTGCATCTGTTGGCGTGTTCCAAATTAAATCTCATTTCAATTACAATGACAATAAAGCATCTATCTATAACCAATGATCAGCATAGGTTACTGATGGTTTCCACCATAGGATACTTTGGTTTCATCCTGCAACCCACATCACATCAAGGGTTTTCTTTTGCCTTGTAGCCTCTGTTTCCTGAGCTAGACTCCTGGCTTTCTGTGATTATGTATTGGATTGCGAACAAACACTCAGATTTCTGTTAATTTTTCACACCTGCATAGTGTATGTTTGATCACTTTTTTTCTGATCACTCAGAGGCTATTGGTGCAAGGCAGGGACCAACCAAGGACGAGGTGCCACCCCATCACAGGACACACTCACACAGCATTCACAGACACAGGCACACCTAGGGGCAATTTGTTTTTTTTTTTGTTGTTTTTTAATAAATAATATGATAGAATTGACTGAATTGTATGGGGAAAATATGCAAGTACACTGAAAATTAGTCTCTCATTGAGGTATTGAGGTTGCAATTCATTAGGTTTTTTTAGTAATTATTTTACTATGAGGGGTGGCATGGTGGTGCAGTGGTTAGCACTGTCGCCTCACACCTCTGGGACCCAGGTTCGAATCCCCGCTTGGGTCACGTGTGTGGAGTTTGCATGTTCTCCCCATGTCGTCGTGGGGTTTCCTCCCGGTACTCCGGTTTCCCCCCACAGTCC
>JAODJX010000109.1:24708522-24719503 GCA_026776945.1 Isichthys henryi
CAGCGATGGGCTGGCCCCCCATCCTGGGTTGTTCCCTGCCTCGTGCCCATTGCTTCCGGGATAGGCTCTGGACCCCCTGAGACCCAGTAAGGATAAGCGGTTTGGAAAATGGATGGATGGATGGATGGATGGATGGATGGATGGATAGTATTTATTATTATTATTATTATTATTGTTGTTGTTGTTGTTGTTGTTATTATTGACAAACAATAATAATGACAAACAAAAGTATTTAATCAAATCCAGGGCAAGAATTATAGAGACGAAAACAAAACTAACAAAACATTGAGCAAAATACCTACATCTTATTTTACAAATTCATTGCATATTGTGGGTCACCGATTTTGTCTAGTTTTTTTCTCATATGATCTTAAAACTGTTTCAGTAATGATATTTTTGCTACCTATTTGGGGAAAATGGTTAAAAAAAAGAGTTACAAATGACAATTATAAGATGCCTATAAAGTTAAAGTGAGGTCAGTTGCTATACACCAACCCCTTCTAACAAGTTCAACAGCAGCAAATTAGCATAAAATTAAACAAAGCATTCTAGTTGTAATCTGATTTTGATTTCTTGACACTAAACTCAGCTGATTTCTCATTTAAAAGATCGATCCACTGGATAGTGTCAGATAAAAGCAGATCAGCCCAGTAGATACATTTGATTTAATTCTATAGGACTCTCTTCGGAGAGCTTTTTCTATATCGCTTCTCAGTTTTATTTAAAAAGAGAATTTACTGCAGTAATGTTTACTAATATGTTCCATCCATCCATTTTCATCCGCTTATCTGGTGTCGGGTCAAGGGGGCAGCAGTATGAGCAGGGATGCCCAGGCCTCCCTCTCACCAGCCACCTCCTTCAGCTCCACCGGGGGGAGTACCGAGGCTTTCGCAGGCCAGCCGAGAGATATAATCTCTCCAGCATGTCTTGGGTCTGCCCTGGGGCCTCCTGCTGGTTGGACATGCCCGAAACATCTCCCCAGGGACCCATCCAGGAGGCATCCTAGATAAATGCCCGAACCACCTCAACTGGCTCCTTTTCATACTTTGAGCTCTTCATCTTATACAGTATATACTGTAAGGCTGAGCCCAGCCACCCAGCAGAGGAAACTCATTTTGACTGCTTGTATCGGCAATCTCATTCTTTTGGTCACTATCCAGAGCTCATGACTATAAGTGAGGGTAGGACCGTAGATCGACTGGTAAATTGAGAGCTTTGCTTTCTAGCTCAGCTCCTTCTTCACCAAAACAGAATGGTACAGGGTCCCCATTACTGCCGACACTGCACGAATCTGTCTGTTCTTCCCTCACTCATGAACAAGACCCCGAGATACTTAAACTCCTCTGTTGAGGCAGCAACTCATCCCCCTCCAAGAGAGGGCAATCCACGTTTTTACAAACCATGGCTGCGGACTTGAAAGTGCTGAGATCCTCATCCCAGCCACCTCACAAACCTCTCCAAATCATGCTGCAGGTCACAATCCTGATGACACTAACAGGACCACATCATCTACAAAAAGCAAAGATGCGATCCTAAGGCCCCCGAATCCAACCCCCCATGCATCTTGGCTATGCCAAGTGATGGTCCAGTGTTCTGTGACCAGGATGGAATCTACATTGCCCATTCAGACTCCATGTCCCCTGACTCCTTCGGTTAGAGAAGATCAGTTTTACCAAATGTGTTGAAGATCTCCCAGAGGCTCCCAGGACACACTCCCCATGTCTCTGAGTCTACTATTGTAGGTCTATCCAGAATCTTCCCCTGCCATCGGATCCAACTCACCACCAGGTGGTGATCCGTTGACCCAGAATGGGTGCCTTCCAGCACCCCCTCCGAAGGCCTCCATGTGGGCCAAATACTCCTAACTGGTGCTCTGCACGTAGAGTCCATCCCCTAACACAAAGTCGAAGGGAAGCAACCCTCTCATCCACCGGGGTAAACTCCACCGCACTGGCACTGAACCAACGGGCAGTAAGTAGCCCCGCCCCTGCCCGGTGCCTCTTACCATGGGCAACTTCAGAATGGAATAGAGTCCAGTCCCTCTCCAGGAGTTCGGTTCTGGAGTAAACGTTATTTTCATATTATAAATATTTCAGCCAAACAACTGAAAAGTTTCAGTCAAACTGTTACTTAAATAAACAGGCCTTACTTAAACTTGTGACGTAGGCCCTACAGATTACCCATTTCCAACAAGTAGTACTTGGAAAGGTACAGAACTTCAATGCTGGCAAAAAGGTTAGAAGTACAGAAGATAATGAGAAAAGAGAGAGAAATGAGAATGTATTGAATTGCAGTATAAGTGGTGATGCCTTTTTTATTTTACACTTTGTTAATTAATCACATGTACATATAAATCATACATACTCAACTGGCAGATCGAAATACTAATTCCAACTGTGCGACTAGAAAATGCTATAGTGGGGCTTTATATAATGGAATCTGAGCAACCGTGGCTGAACCAACGGACACGGCAGCAGACTGTAGCCAAGAGGACCACAATGCCCCCAAGTGTTCCCGCAGCCCCCAGCGCGCAAACAACCACTCCCACTCCCCCCACCCCACCAGGCATGGCTGATCCGTTATATTGCAACATTTTTTGTAATATTATTTAATGTAATGTAATTAATAATGTAATTTAATATGCGTATTCATGTATTTACATTATACAGTAAGCAGGAAGTGTTGTAACTTTATAATGTAAATGCTGTAATGTAATGTTTTACCATGGTTTGCGTTCCTCTGTGAGTTCTGTGTGAATTGTTGGCTTCTCTGTCTGACCACTGTTAGCTGTATCTGGCAGTGCACTATCCTTGCATTTACATAAGAATATGTCTGTTTTTCTTAAAACATGACTCACCTTGCAAGTCCTGGCAATGAATTTTCATTACTGAATGAAAAATATCACCTGTGCCTGGTGAAGAAATCCACTTAAGTTGACCAGTATTACTTAACTCAGCTCAATCTTGAGATGGTTGTTTGTTACAATGGTTTTTGTGTGAAGTTTTTCCTGCTTTGGGGCATGTATCACAAAACCGGATTTCTTGCTTAATTAATAAATTGTTGGATTTAAGATAACCCCAGTTTAAATGGACTTTATCTTCAGAGCAAAAGGAAACGGACCACGAGGGGCCAAAAGAGGGTAGTGAGGATCAGGTGAGGACACAGGGGAAACTGGGGCTAGGCAGGAAGGCAGCAACATCGATGACTGGACTGGGGAGCTCAAGACAGGAAGACACTATATACATCACTGACGAAGGAGCAGATGAGAGGCACCTGGGGTGATCCACACAAGGGCTGTAACAAGAGGTAAGATTAAACAAGTAACAGGTGTGGCTCATTAGAGCCACACAACAGAGAGAACGAGGGGAAGACATGGGATCTGAATACAAGGGGTGTCTTCTGAAAAGGTATTATTTCAACCACGTATCTACAATTTCCCTTATTCTTCCATCACTTTTATGCTTTGAAATTATTTTTTTCTTTACAGATAGAGTTGTAATACATGAACCTACTTAGTGGTTAATAAATGACTGTGCCAAGAGATTCAAGGGGCATGGAATGCCCCTATGCTGTCGGTTACATATTTTTCAGGGAACAAGCCATGCTTCTGATTTGAAATGAAAAGCTGAATAGAGAAGGTGTTTAACGTCATCGTATTGCAGACATTGTTCCATTGCTGACTTGCTATGGAACACAGGTCCACCTAGTGCTAGCAAGGTGTAACATCTGCGTGATTCTCACGCTTATTTGCGGAGACAGAGTGCTCCTGAAGAAGGAGGACAGAGATTGACTGAACTTGCTGGACTTGTGTTGACTGAACTTGCTGGACTTGTGTTGAATCAGATGAATGGGAGATTTTTATACGTCACACCTTGCAGAAATTGATGAAAATATTTAAGTTGATAAATCAGTTTTAGAAATTGTTGGGTTTTTTATAGTACAACTGAATACCTGTTCATTATTATCATTATGGTGATATATTATTTGATGTGTGTGCATGCCTATATATATATATTTTTTTTTTCTTTCTCTCTCCCTCACACACGCACACACACTCTCTCTCTTTCTCTCTCACTCTCTCTCTCTCTCTCTCTCTCACTCACTCTCTCCCATTCTAACTCTCTCTCAGTTCAACTCAATGATGAGGAATTTCACTGGATGAAACAGCTGACTCTCTTTGCTGTGTCACATCTCAGCTCGACAACTAGCTGCTAAATTAATAGAAGACCTAACCGGGAATCTCACGTGTAGCTGTAAATCGCTGCAAAATACCTTTAATGTCTACGGTGGAAAGACAGCAGCATCAAAGATAATCGCTCCAGAGTCGAGAGAGCAGAAATTAAACACGGCGACTTATCGTGATGGAGAGTACTTACAGAGATATGGATTTCTGGCCAGTAAATGAGTCCTGGAAGAATGGAAGTTTTAACAACGACACGGAAGGGGGTAACCAGACGGCGAACGCCCTGAAGCGAAACGAAGAAGTAGCCAAAGTGGAGGTGGCCGTACTGGTCCTGATCCTGTTACTTGCCCTAGCTGGCAACGTGTGTGTCTTGGTGGCAATCCATACCACAAAACATGGCCAGTCACGGATGTATTATTTCATGAAGCATCTTAGTATCGCCGATCTTGTTGTGGCAATCTTTCAAGTCCTGCCACAACTCATTTGGGACATCACATTCCGATTTTATGGACCTGATTTCTTATGCAGACTAGTTAAATATCTGCAGGTTGTAGGGATGTTTGCTTCAACTTATATGCTCGTTCTGATGTCCATAGACAGATGCTTGGCGATATGTCAGCCATTGCACTCCTTGCACAGGAGAAAGGACCGCTTTTATGTAATTGTCTCTTGGACTCTTAGCCTTTTATTCAGTACCCCTCAAATGTACATCTTTTCCCTGAAGGAAGTGGACAATGGAGTTTATGATTGTTGGGGAGAATTTGTTCAGCCCTGGGGCGCTAAAGCATATGTAACGTGGATTAGTATCACTATCTATATCACGCCTGTTACAATACTGAGCATCTGTTATGGACTAATTAGCTTTCGGATATGGCAGAACTTGAAACTTAAAAGGAAAGAGCATTGCATAACTCTCACGCCTAAAGCATCAAAGGGCGCTGCGCTTTCTCGGGTGAGCAGCGTAAAGTTGATTTCAAAAGCAAAGATAAAAACGGTTAAAATGACTTTTGTGATCGTCGTGGCGTACATAGTCTGTTGGGCACCCTTCTTCTTCGTGCAGATGTGGTCGGCGTGGGACCCCGCAGCACCCAGAGAAGGTAAACATCCAGAAATAATGTTAAATCCTGACACAACTAAAATTCTCCACTACCTTGCAATGCAATCTTAATCTGAATTAGTTTTGTGCAGCACCAGCAATAAAACAAATTCGTACACTTATATATAGGCTATTAAGCAAATAAATGAATTTAATCTGCACACACTTTCTTCCGTAGATTGACCTGCAGGATCTTCCCCTTTTATTGTTCTTCGGGTCTAATTGATCAAGTTCGGATTATTTGGATTATATTGAATGATTCTCAGTCGAAACACTAGACTGTAGTTAAACTGTGATTATATAAACGATACATTATATTATTATATATTTATATTATATTATTATTATATTAATGGCCATTGGGGGACCCTCTGTATTTATCGAAACCAAACGTGTACAAAAAAAAAAAAAAGATAAATAAAAATAAAACCTGTTTGCGGACATGCAACTCCTTTTGTTTTAAAAAATTAAGACCAGGTATACCTAATTAATGAATTTAATCAATACTACTGTCATGGTGTGCGACGCGAAGGGCTCGAAGTTAATCAGTTTTCGAACAAAAAGGGGTTTTATTTAACTCATGAGAAATACATGTAATTACATGCGGAGGCTAACGAGGGGCAACAAGCGACAGGCGTGGCTCATCATGGCCACGTCAGGGAGGAGAGGGAGGGTCTGGGGTACATGAGGGACAGAACGTAACATGTGCTTCGCAAAGATTTTAAGTATTACTGTACAGTACCTCACCCCAGCTGTGACATTTTACTTTACGCACGAATAAACATCCTGTTACCGCAGTGGGGACTGTCAGTGAATGTTTGGTTGGAGATGGTAGCATGGCTTTCTGGTTTGGCTGATGATAGACTAATTCGTAGAATCTACTAAAAATGCATTCATATTTAAATCCATTTTCATGCTAACAGTTTCCACATCTTTATATCTGTGAGCGTCACAGTACAGAATGTCTTCCTCAGCAGTTCACATTAATTACGTCAAGGGGGCTGAATTGACATACCA
Organism: Isichthys henryi; assembly: GCA_026776945.1. NCBI lineage: Eukaryota > Metazoa > Chordata > Actinopteri > Osteoglossiformes > Mormyridae > Isichthys > Isichthys henryi. The sequence continues at coordinate 24,714,819 of JAODJX010000109.1, forward strand.
TACATAAACAGGTATATTGTGGCACGAAATATTGTTTCCCAGGACCTACAAGCTTTTGGATTTCGTAGTAGTTAAAGTGTAAAACACAGGAAAGGGGAGGGGGGTAGGTGTGTGTGGAGAAGGGTTGATATTCATAGTGCAATGTGTGTTACATGTCCTCACAGTCTCTGAGAAGAAGCTGTTGCTGAACCTGGCAGAACTGGCTCCGATGCTCTTGTACCTTCTGCCCGATGGGAGCAGGACAAACACTACATGGGGAGTGAGGCATGGGTCTTCCTGAATGGTAGAAGCTAGGGCTGGACAATATGGACCAAAAACATATCTCGATATTTTTCGGAAGAATAGTGATGCATTATACACATCATGCTATTCTCAGTTGTCAAAGTCACATGTGAAATGTCACAATAGAATGAAATTACAATTAAAGCAGAGTCTGTTCAAAATTAAATGCAAATTTAGGCTTTCCTTCGATGTACAACTACAGAAATTTAGCATAGCTAAATATTTCTTTAATTCAAAAAGGAGTCTTGAAATACAAATTCTGCCTATTTCATTGTTGCATGGGTGAAACACAGCATCTAAGTCATAAAAGTGTTTCATTTCACTATGTCCACTGACTTTTTCTTCAGTTTATGACATTGCCCTCAAAATAGCTGAGAATCATGGGATTCTATGTAACGTCACAACCAAAGGCCTTGCATTGTTTGCAACCAGGAAGGAAAACTAAAGTTTTCTTGTAAAAATCTTAATGTTCCCCAATTTGAGTATCAAAATACAACATGCTTTAATGCAATCAAAGAAATAATAATGGATTAAGAATTTAAAATTAACGCTAATGTATTAAGTTTAACAACCGTGATTTTAATGCACAATAGAAGTATATCAATATGAACAGTATTGTCTCATGATATATTTTGTTATAAAATATATTGATATGTTGTAAAAAGTCGATATACTGGCCAAGTGCTAATAGTGGCTTTGTAGGTGCAGGTTTTATGGAAAATGTCATTGATGTAGTGGAGAGAGAAGTCAATGATTATTTCTGCTGCACTGGATGCACTGGGACCTGCAGTCTTTGACTTCTCAATTCCCATCTTGGACTTTCCTGAAGTTAGCAATCATATCTTCTGTTGTGAATAGCAATGGGCTGAGGACACAGCTTTGGCGGTGGGGTGGGGGTGGGGGTACCAGTGCTCAGTATGATACTATTGGAGATGCTAGGCCTTTCTTATAGTATGTTGTTCCAATTTACATGAGAAATTTAAAGAAAAGCAAAGTTCAATGCCTTGCTGAAATGGTAGAATGGATCTTGGAACTTTAACATAACCTAGAATGACTTCAGTTCTGCATTCGGGTTTCAGTTGGGTCTGATGCTTCCTGGCCAATAACTGTTATTCTGAACCTTGCCTTTATGACACAATCTTAGTAAAGGTTGGACTGATATACTTCAGTCTTCTTTCCTAACCCACGAAGGTCTCAGTATGATTTTATGGTATCGGCAGCATATTTCTTCTGATGCCATCTCAGATTTATTCAGTTAACAGAAAAACAAATGCAGAGATAAACTAAAGGAAGTGTATACTTTAGTCAAAGCTTTTAACCTGTCTCAGGGGCCAGTGTATCCTGCTTTATTTGTATTTAATGCTTTTGTTTCTCCGGTGTTTGTTACTTTACTTCCTTGTTATAGGTTTGCCCTGCTTGTGTCCTGTTCACTTCCATTCCTGTTTGATTTTGGTTTGGACCTTCCATGTTACTTATTCCCAGTGTGTAATTAGTGTTTCTTACTTTCAGTCTTTGTTGGAGTTTCCTTAGTCTTGTGTTCATTAGTATATGATACTGCACCTATTGTCATTTTTCCCTGTGCCATTGTTATTGGTTAATTGTCTTATGTGTCACATCTGCCTCTGTTAGCTCGGTTATCTTTTGTATTTACGTGCTTCCCCTCCTTCTGTTCCTTGCTGATTCATTGTGTTCAAGTACAGTAACTGTGTGTTGTTGTGGTGGTGGAGGCTCTGTCTGCCGCCTGTGTTATTATCCTTTTTTCCTCTTGTTGTTACCTTTTGATATTTTTGTAGTTCTTGTTTCCCCCATTTGCTTTTGTCCCCACATGGGTCTTTTGTTTTGTAGTTTGCCCAGTGTGTTCAGTTTCCCAAATAAATCCCTTTGTCTTGTAGCTTTTAATCAGATTGTCACCTTTTTTCTCTGCCTACACCATTCCGTGCCACGACACACATTTTGTTTTCCTGGAGTTCCACAGCTGGTATACCAGACAACGAGCATGTTTTCTGGTTTATTTTGGTTATCTTGTTTTTGAATTTTTATATGTTTTCCGGTCCTCCTGCTTCTCGCACTGTACACCTCATCCAGGAGCCACCTACGTCATCAGCAGCCTCAAGACCAATGGTTACCTGTTCCCTGCGTTGTGGACATGGGGAATATCAGACAGAAAACATAGCATAGTAGATGGACTGCCATGTCTGAGGTGCTCTTAGACTCTTGCCGCGAAAGCCAATAAATGTGTTTTGAGTGTTCTGAGTCTTTGCAATGACCTGTGGATAATTAATTTAAGAGGGATTTTGTCTAGTCTAGCTTGAGCAAGGTCGTTGCAGGGAGAGCACAATGGGCCAATGAGTATCCTCAAATATAGAGCTCTGAGTGTCAGACATGAGTCATATTCACCTGGAGTATTGTGAAGATAGAGTTCTTTAGCAGGCTAATGCTATTGGCAGAGGGTGATACTGAAACAGTTATCCAGTTAACACTAGACAGTACAGTATGTCATGTTGTCTGTCACTAGCCACCCATGGCCACATGGGAATCGTTTGCATGATGTAATTATGCATTTTTAAGGGCCATAGCGGTAAACAAAGTAATGGTAGTTAATTTTCCAAACCTTCTAAAGGGCAATATGGCAATATTTGTAATATCCTGTTACTCAAACCTGACTTACCTTCAAATGATTTTTGTTGTTCTCTGCTTGATTTTGAAAATGCACAGTGGTGATTTATTCCCTTTCTGAATCAATATAAACCAATTTATGAAGAGAGGAATAAAATGGTTACATGTTGCTAGTACTTTATTAGTGAGATCAATTCCATTTAGCATGGCAAGCTGTGTCATTAGTAAGTACAGCAATAAAGAATTATTCACATCCATTTAAGCTTTTTTTGATACACAGTAGTTAAGAAAATTAAATTAGAAATCACTATTTAATTACAGGAAAGTTGAGTGTATTGTTGACATTTTGTTTTATGGTTTTGTTTTTTGTCATACTGTAGGTTCTGGGTTTAGCTGAGGTAGGGACTGCCAGCCCCTGTTCCGCGGCCAGTTTTATACTGGGCCGTTAAGTGGTGGAGGTTTTGGAGGGCTTGGTTAATTTCCAAAAATTAAGCATTTTTTTCAACTCACACAATTTTTAACATCTGTTAGGCTCATATGTTCTGATCTCACCTTCGAAAAAGTCAGCACCTAAAATTAAATCTGGTCCACCGATCGATTTGATTCTTGTACAATATAAACTAGTCCATGGACATCAAAACGTTGGGAATCCTTAATCTAAGGTAATAGAAAATCGAAATTATTCAGGATTCTTCACTGAAATGCAGTTTCACTGTCCCTGTACTGTGGGAGACCAATGAAAATAGTGAATACTGGAATCGGTGCAAACTGTCAGCCTGTCGCATGTGGAACTGAGTGACGATCCTTGAGGTGGTTAGCAGACAAAGGGGCTTTAATCAGAAATTAAACACAAACTACACGCAAAAACAAATGACACAAATAACACTCAGGGAAACAACGTGGAGATGGAACACAGTTAACACTCACAAGCCATAAGCATGTAGACAGACAACATTGACAATGACTGGCAGAGAACCAGGGCAAGGGTAGGTACTTATATTCACATCAACTTCATGAGCATATTTGGCCTGGGAAGAGGGAGTAAGACGGAATGGCCAGCAGCACCTGCCGACCAAATGGAAACATGATGGACGCGGTAGGGACTGATCCTGACACAACCAAAGCAATCCTCAGCTGAAGCATGTGTTTGCTGTCGTGAGCCCCCTGTGCCCCCCCTATGCTAATGTATGTTTGATGTGCTTCTTCCCTGTGGACAATATGAGGACCACATAGACTGGCAGGTAATTCAAGTATGAATGAGAAAAGAGCTTTTCTGGTATGTTCATTTTATTTTTTCCATGCCTGTTTGTGAGATTTCATTTGAAGGCAGTGATACAAGAAGCCTTTCTCAGTTTCACCTCATGAATAAAAAGTTTCACGATCAAAGAAAGTGCTTTACAGATGATGGTGCTGGACCTAAATATTTTAATTTAAGATTGATATACATCAAATATTTGAGAACATACCTTCCGATTTATACCTGCCTTGTCCGCAGACTTTGGTTAAAGAATAAAAATGAACATATTGCAGAATATACTTTTATACTAAGTGACGTCATCAGTTCTGTGAGATAAATAAATCTAGAAATAGGTAAGATGACATATAAAAGATTTCTGTACCTTTTTTATATCTAAATTTGAGGTCTTGCCCCCCAAAACATTATTTTTAGCCTCTTTTTATTGGGGAAAAAAGATATAATAATATAAAAAAGCCAATAGGATGTTGGGGTATATCTCCAGGTGTGTGGAGTATAAGTCAAGGGAGGTAATGCTAAGATTATACAATTC
>JAODJX010000109.1:24721677-24732108 GCA_026776945.1 Isichthys henryi
CCAGGCGGGGATTCAAACCCGGGTCCCAGAGGTGTGAGGCGACAGTGCTAACCACTGCACCACCATGCCGCCCCCGGATTAACTATCATAACTGTAATTTAAACATACTTGTATACTAAAAACATACTAAATCGCGATCAGAGAAACAAAGTGATTTATTGTTAAATCTGTTGGTAAATAAAAAAAAACACATGCATAAATTTGTTTCTTTTTTGTATACAAAATAATGCTCATTGTATTCAAAGGGTAACATTTTTAAACTATACTTCAACTACTTGATTTAAACATAAATATATTTTTTCCAAATCTTCAATAAACTTCTAAAATCCACTCACCCCATTGCATGAAATTTGAGATTCCCGTGAGCTTAATTGTACTAGAGGTTTGGTTCTTGTAATGTGCATTTAACATGCCATGTGTGTGTCGACAAACACGTTCAAGAGAACGGGATGAAAGCATTCATGGTGTATTCACACTGATTCACACTGATTCACACTGATGGGAATATTAGGAAGAAGGGGATATTAAAAACAAGCAAAAAAAAGCTCTTCCAGGCATTTTTGTGGTAACTTCTCCTCCTCTCACTCCTTTGAGTTGCTAGAGAATTAATGTTTTTATTGAAGGAAACATTTTATTGTTACCATTCAGTATCACATATTATAGCAATGGGTATTTGTTTGCACAATAACTGTTTGTAAATTAATGTATAATACGAATTCTTTGCCAGGTTCTACTGAACCAGTATCAGAATGTATTCACTAGTGAGACTTCGAAGCAATTATGTAACTCGCTCTGGTTAAGGGCATCATGCCAAATGCTGTAAATATAAATAGGATTTCCACAGATGACATACTGTCATGTTTTCATGATTGACAAGGACTTTTATGGATCATAGAGTGTATTGCATATTATTGGAGGGTCAAGTGAGAGAGTTTGTTGATACAGATATGGATTTGTTCCACCTACCCATTTTGAATTGACTTCTTCCGCTTTGTTTTGACCTCTAGTTACCCAGACAACAATTTGATGTCTGTTCTAAGAACAGCAATTTCCTCTTATTTGTCTGATTCCCCAGTTGTGCCCTGATGCATTGTTCCTGTATTTATTTGGTATTTCTTTTTGTACCCTATCCTTGTCTGAGACTCTGAAAAGCGAAGGGTATGTTAAATAAGCTTGTTTTCCTTTACGCCCCTGTGATAATTTATTTCTATCCATATTCACATGTCTTGCATGCAAAAGTACCATTTAAGAACAACCCAGATACATTGTGTTCAATTCTTCTCTTTTTCAGAGATCGCATTCATCATTGCCATGCTTTTGGCCAGCCTGAATAGCTGCTGCAACCCATGGATCTACATGTGTTTTGCGGGTCATCTGTTCCACGACCTGGTGCAGCGCTTTGTCTGCTGTTCCACACATTACCTGAAGTCCTCCCAGTGCCACTGTGAGCGGGAATCCAGCCACCGGAGCAACACCTCCACCTTTGTGATCAAGAGCACCACCAGCCAGAGAAGCATCACACAAACCTCCGTAACATAAACCCCCTTGCCAGTCTCCTTCCATGCAGTCCTTCACTTTCAAAAGTTTCCAAGCAAACTTACCCATGTGCTACCTGCCAATGTTATATCCTCCTTCAGCTCCAAATCCATACCAGGCTGGAACCTTTATTGCTTCGATCATCAGTTCTTTGCAGCCTTACCTAGTTGATTGTTTTGTCCAGCACCCACAGCTAGGCATTTCATAAAGCGCTCATCCTTGCAAGATCACAATAATAGCTTTAAACTAACTATGGTCAAATAAGACATTTCTATAACCAGAGCATAGTTTTTCTGTCCATATCTTAAAGAGCTTTATTCACACTGTAGTCAGAAATGTTCCTTGTGCCTAAAACAGAAAGAATGAAAAGAACTACTAACTTTATTATAGAATACAAATATTTTAATTTTTGTTTGATCATTTAGGTCATGAAGAGTTCAGGTGAAACAGTATGTTTCCAAGTACTAACCATTGGTTTCATTATATTGTACAGCTCAATACAGTAGTCACCAGGCTCTGTACTCACTTGTTTTTGTTATTTAAGTTAGTCCTCAAACTGTAGTTTATTTGTACCTGTAATTATAACAATTCTTTCATCTCGCATAATATTAAGCATGAAAATGTTAAAAAATGACATTATTGTAGATGACATGATTCACTGAATATCTCTCACCCAAATTACAACTCCCATAAAAATTATATTTCTGTGAACGCAATCTGTTGTTAAAGTACACAGTCCAGCTTGTCTGTCGTACACTCAGTGGCCGCTTTATTAGGTACCTCTCCATAGTACCACATGCTCCTCCCTCGTCTCCAAAACCCCTCAGGGTTTGGGGACTCATACAATTGGGGATACAAATCAGTAAAAACCCTAGGAAAGTCACTTTTTCAGAAATGTCCGGCACTCGTAGTACATTTAAAATCACTTAGACCATGTGTCGTAGCTGTTCTAATGTTTAACGTAACAGTACAGTAGCTGGACCACTTTGCTATCTGTATGCTATATATATTGAGCCGCAGCAAAAGGATTCACTGTTTGGAGGAACAGACGGTTTGTATTAAGGATACCTAATAATTTAGCCACTGAGAGTAGCTCATTTGGGGTAACTGCATTTGTATATTTTTGTTATTCTGCACACAAACTTATTGGACACAGTAATCTACAAGAATAAATATCAAGTGAACATTGGTTTTAATGAATATATAAGTAAAATAACACTTGTTTTTTCATGGGGGAAAAAAATCCATATTATTTTGATTTTTTTTTTCATACAACATACTAGCAAATGTCCAGTTATATAAAATACTGTATACATGACATATTTTAAATTGAAACATACTTCTTCCATCATCTTCTTGCAAACACAAAAATCAATCAGATCACTGTTTGTCCTTAGTTTAGTATTTTCCACAAAAACACCCCTCGTCGGTGTAATTTCCCTAACTAAAACAAATTTAATCTTTTTACTCTGACGTCTCTTGTTAGTAGTTCAATGACATCTGACAAAAAACTGCAGGTACACTAGTCCAGCAGTGCAAGAACTGCAGATTGCACCCGATTTACATTCATGTTTTTAATGGATTCTTTCATCCGTCTGGTGCACAAATTATGTAACAGCACATTTTAAACATCCAGTCGCACAAGCATAGTGTAAATCTGGCAATGCTGTGGAAAAGCCATTGAATATGAAATTCCGAAAAGTAAGTAATATAAAATATCAGGGTAGTTTCTCTTCACTGCAGAGATAATATTTTGGAAGTGCTCATAGTATTATAAAACCTTAAATTACATTTTGAAAATGTGATTGAATGTTTATAAAGCTTTTCAATTGTGTAATTCCACATGCTTTATTTGGTCAGGTACTGTTCACTGTGCTTTATCTTTTATTTTAAATGATTTTGTGAAATAAATGTATGTATTGTTTTCTATAGTTTTCTCAAGTGAGACTTTTAGTTTCGCTTTGCATTTCTTGTAATGAATTTTTAAAATCATAACTTAAAGCTATGATACAACAGGTACTAGGATATCTGTATGAAAATTCAGTTGACATTTACTCCCTCCAGTGGTTGGAAAATGCTCGTACTACATTGTTGCAAAATATGCAGTTACTCCAGGCATATTTTCGCTCATAAATAATGAAGAAAAAAAATCACAAATGGTTAAGGTTCATTAAAGGAAATGAATTGGTAGAATCTTAATTCTTGTTTATAAACACAACATGTTACATTATACATTAAAGACAAAAGAACAATCCCCTAAAAAGCAATTGTTTTGCATAATTTTCCCTTTTCATTTGGTTGTGTATAATACAGTAGTTAAAAAGCTCCTAGCATATGTTTTATTAGGCATATATTGCATTTTAATAAGAAAGCTCCCTGGTAAATCAGTTTTTGTTTTTACATTCCAAAAATTATTTGTTTAAAATGTTGCCCGGCAGAACCACACACAGCCAGCTGCTTTCCCTTTATTTGAAGCTATAAAAATAGGCAGAATAGTTGTGAACATGGAACTGGAAACAGGCCTAGAATGGATGAGCCATCCTCTATTAACATACTGAACCCAGCTATTTGCTTGTGTAATAGTAGAACGACAAGACAAAGGGGTTCTCTTTTGGATTCAATGGAAGCTCCCAGTTTATGTAGGGCTCAGGAACATTTCAAGACAGGCCTCGAGCTGGAACTCGGCAAAACCCAAATCAACTAAAGGACCAGAAGATTAAGTAACCTGACCTCAGGCGATCCTGCACCCCGGTGTTGTACTTTTATACCTCCTTGCGCAGGACCACCCTGACACTACTGAACACCTTGCCTATAGCCTCAAACAATGGGTCACAGAAGGTGTGGATGCAGAGTGAGTAGACACGGCTGAGGCACTGGGTCTCAATCAGATAGCTCTTGATGCAGGGCATGACAGCCCAGATATGGCAGAAAGAGATACAGGCAAACAGAAAGCCCCACAGCAGGGAGACAGGGATGCCGAATACAGCTGACAGCAGGCGGTAGCACCAGTATTTGGAAACAGTAAATGTTGTGTAGCTGGCCTTCCACACGCCGTCCAGGCTGTGCGTCCCATCTGGCTCAGCAATCACGTCCTCAAAATCCACCTGTAAACCAGAGGCAATTTGTGCAGCCATTTTGCCATCATATTCACAGAGAAATATGACTATCCTCAGAAATGCCATAATAGAGTAGCACGAACGTTTCATTACTGTGTATTCATTTGTCTATCTATCTCTCTTTCTATCTATCTCTCTATCTATCTATACATACATACATACATACATGCATATATATACACTGCATATACACACACAGAGGTTTGTAATTGTATCTTTGTGGGGACTCTCCATTGCATTCACAGATCTTTGTGGGAACCTCACAAAGTCAATTCGTCACCACAATGTAATATAAACCTAATACACACACACACTGATCTATACTCATATCTTTGTTGGGACCATTCAGTCATTTGTATGAAAACCCCAAACCCAGCAATGACAATCTTAACCCCTACCCAGCCCTGACCTTAACCATAAGCTAACTAAACAAAATACAGGCCTTTTGGCATTTGGCATACTTTTTAATTGCATTCACAATTCACAGACCTGAAAAAAGTCCCCAAAAGTAAGGAAGCTTCAGGTTTTACTACACTTTGGGGACATTTTTGTCCCCAAACATGATCTATGCACACCCACACATACAGACACAGTGTTCATGGAAAATCTTGGGACACTCGCTTAATTCTGTAAAATTGCTGCAAATTTATTGGTTGCATAACAAAAGTCTCTCGACAAGCAGTGTTTAACATAACTGCTCATATCATCCTCACAGACATGCGATTTTTACTACGTACCGTTTTTCTTGACAGACTCGTTCAGTTCTGTTCTTGCCATTTTGCTATTTATTGCAACCATAGTCACTGGCACGCAAAGGGATGCTAAACACAAATGTTTGGTGTTTTATGTTACTACAAAGGGGTTATTAATTAAAAAGAACCCAATGAGACTGCTGGTCAATGAACTTTTTAACTGAGAACCGTACATTTTGAACTATAATTTGAGTTTCAATCAATTCTTGAAATGAATGTTTTACTTAAAACCATTGGTTGTCCCTAATGTGATATATATTTTTTTGTAAACAAGTGAATAATGATTTTTTTGTTATGAAACCAACATTATCAAAACTATTTTTTTATTATGAATATAATAACAGGTTTAGTTTATATTAGGCATAAGATCATGGTGTCACTTATTAGCTGCCTTTATAAACTTATAAACTAAAACACTTACAGATCTTACATTGAAGTTTATAGCTTACATACTGTATATTTCAGCCTTTCAGCATGGCTGCCTGGAATACAGGAATGAAAAGGCAAAAAATGTATATTGATGCAACGCATCTGATTTAATAGTACTGCTTTTTCTTTCAAGCACATGAACGCTTGCGATAAGCACACAGAAAGCCAGTTTAATCCTTCTCCCATGTCCCTACCACACCCTTCTTAAATGCTGCAAATAAACTTGGAGAATCTCCTGCTTTGGTAGTGGGGATGCAGCTATTTTGGGAACTGTACCGAAAGATATGGCCAGTTGCTATGTGGTGGAGAAAGCTGCAGTATAGCCCATCTAGAGTCTAGCCTGGGGAAGGTCCATGCAAGGCCGTGAAGTATATGTCTACATACCTTGACCACATCTTCATTAATCTGCTTGGGGTCCCTGTTTATGAGGTCAATCTCCTTGGTGTTACTGTCCCGCAGGATCTTCTCCTCATTGGTGTTGTACTGGTCCGCCATGGAAAGGCCGCCGTTAAGACTGTAGGGTGTCTGCAGCACGGCAGTGCGTGTGAGGGTGGCAGAGCACAAGCAACCGTATCAGAGAAGGTGGCAATGAGAGGTGTGATTGCGTGCACCACCCTTTGGAAGCTAGAACCCCTTCTGTGGGTGATGTCACTCCAGAATGCAAGAGGACAGCTGCTGCCACCAGCAGCCCAGACTCTTCTGTCAAAGGCACTTGGCACCTTCCCTCCAGGCCAGTCCACATTCACGTCTCATAACTCACACACAGGCCAGAAGCATTTCTTAAAGGGCCAACCAGGCCCATGTGACATTTCACACGTGAAAATGCATTTTTTGTCCCATCATTAAACAATCTCAGTGACCCACAATTGCCATTTCAACACTCATATATGTATATATGAGACAAACATCAAGCTATCAGATCTTCAGATAATGAAGCCCTCATTTCACATGTCTGTACATTAATGTAATGCGCATTTGTTTTCTTATCAAGCTGTAATGTATTATTATTATTTTAAAAATAGCAAAAAAAAAAAAACTTTTTCCAGAGTAACTCCAAGCCCAAGCATTTGGATAATTGAATACTTAACAAATTTCAATTTATTATATTATAATGCTTCATTCAATTGGGATGTAGCCAAAGAAATGTCAGATGAAAAAAAAGACATATATAAATACAAATTATGTTTTCTTCTCACAGCTTAATTTCCAAATTAAATCGGTCATAACAGATTTTCATGTCGCTCGTCTTATCAATACTATGGCAGCTGTACAGAAAAATGCCAATATAAACATGTGCCAATTTATGCAAAAATTATCATTGAAAGCTTGAGAAAATATATACATTTAAAGAGTCTTGGGAAAAAACATCAAGCCTTCTGGGAAGACACACGTGATGATAATTTGCTGTAATCATTAACATGATAAACTTGTTTAGTGGTAATGAAGACCAGTTGCAGTTGTGCTGATAGCTAATACTTAAACTGCAGAAGAAGATAAAAATCTGTCAATTCTTAATCCATACAGCTCATTCCCTTTAGTGGTTCTCATCATAACCATAAAGACATTATTACAGGCGTGAAAAGGAACATTTGATTCACTCTAAAGAAGATTTCAAGAACGGACACAAACAGTTTATAGATATGAAGCAATTTACCTTGTAATTCATTGATTGAAGCTTTGCTATTAGCCACAAAGCCTTTGTAAGCAGCTACTATATACTGCTTGTTAATTATACACGGAAATGTCTTTGGTTTCCTTATTTTTAGCAGCACATTACTGGGATGCATTGCTTGTCCAAACAACCCATAACTCAGCTAATTTAAGAGCAGTATGTAAGATTGGTGCTAGTTTTCCAATGGCTGCTAAAGTCTGTCAAACAAATGGTAGGATAAACATAATGCAACAATAAGTGGCCAACTGTTTTTGCAAAAAGAATGGATTTAGAAACTCAATACGGACATAATCTCACGATATAAAGAATGTGAATCTGTCATGCTAATCTTCCTACAAAACACCAGAAATGAACATCGTGTGGAACCATATACACTTGTAAGAAATGTTTGTTTAATTTTTCTGAAGAGAGAGAAGGGTGAGAGTCAGGGCCGTCTCATTGGGTGGTGGCTAAAGCACTGTAACTAGAGAAATATCCTCAGCTTTCTGTGAAAGAGGGTGGGGCCTCTGAGCCTGGAGAAGGACAGAAATAGCACATAGTGAGACATGTCAGACATGACTGTGACTCCAGTTTCAGTCCATACAGTAAAACGGCTCTGGGGGCTTTTATCCAGTAACATATAGAGATGGTATAAGAAAGTGGGAAATAGACACTACAACCACTCTGAAGATCTGAAGAAGATTTAACTGAGACTGAGACAATGGGAACAGGCCACCATTGAGCAGATTCTAAGAAATGTGTTTATATATAAACTTATTCAATAATGTTAATAATTTAAATAAAAATTTAAACCTCCTATCTCTGCCCTTGATTGGCATCTCTAAATTTCCGGCAGTGTATATGTGTGTGTGCCCCCCCGTTGGGCTGGTATCCTGTATAGGGTGTACCCTATCTTTTTCCCTTTTCACAATTAGAATCCTTATTGCCAGGTGACCTAGGCTGGTGGAAATTGTGGAAACACCGAGCATTTTTGGCATTACGCTTTAAAAATTACCACATGAATATTGGCTCTAATGTTTATAAACCATCAAAGAATGTTATAAATATCATTCATTCGATGATTAAATAAGTAACTGGAGCAACAGTTAAATAAAGTTCTGCAAATTCTAAATATTGGAAGTGTTCCTACAATTTTGGCCACTAGTGTATATGCAAGTCATAGATGTAGAAATTTTGTGCAATTCAAGTAGTGCAATACAAAAAAATTAACAGAGGCACATTGCAAACTAGTTTCTGCACACAGTGTGGTACACAACATGCATCTAATCACATAGTACACGACAAACACCCTGTGCAATGCAGTTAAAGCAGATCATGCGTTGGTTATGCTGCCTGTATAGGCTCCAGGACCCCTCATGACCCAGTACTTTATATACGAGTGGTAAACATGGGACTAAGTCACAAATACACAAGTTACAAGTAAGGCTAAGTTCACACTACATGACTTTCCAAGTCGTAGGATCGCTGTGCTGTTCACACTACACACCTTGTCTTGTAATTGGGAATCTTAAAGCCATTGTGGTGGTTTACACACTGATCAGCGACAGGGGGCCACACACCTCAAAAGATCTGGTGGTCAGGTGATGGATGGATGGTCTCCCGACATTTTCTGATATTTATAATGAGAGGAGAGTGGCCAGTGTTTAAGATGGTGGCCCAAATGGGCCAAACCCCTTGTATTCTGATAAATTAGCTTGCAAGGAAAACAGGAAAAGAGTTTTAATGACACAAAATACAAATATCGAGAAAATGGTCTAGACATATAGATGAACCCTGATGATGTCCACATTTATTTTCAATTTTGCTGTTGAAAAAAATACTGAAGCTTATGTTTACAAAATTCTTTCATGAGTAGAATATAGCTGAGTACAGCAAGATCAAAATCAGAAGAACACAAGCCAAGAAATGAGACGAGAGCAGATAGGCCATTTCGCTAGTGAGCAGACTGCTGACCACATGTCCCTTAAAAACCCACCAAATGTGAGAACAGCATAGAATGCCAAAGAGAATCTCGATAATGAGAGTGACAGTCAATGATCCTGTAGATCCACAGCCTGGACATCTCAAACAAGGTATAGTCCATGAACCAAACCTTGTCCAATAATTTCTCTGTGATTGCATTCTCAGAGTTCACCTAGAAGTCAGAATGATAACTGGCACATATTGGATCTCCATGCTGGTATGCTGTCATATACAGAGTTCTCATATGAGCACCATATAACAGTGGTCTAGTTTGCTTTTCTTTCTATTACAGAAAAAAAAATGTCAAAATGGTCATTATCGACTGACATCCATATTCCAGATAACTCTATCCAAGAGTGAGCAACAGGCATCAGCCAAGAAAGAAAGGAGAGCCGAGGGACTAATATCAAACCTGGAACGGGCAATAATTATGGAAACCAAACCTGTCAGCTGAATGACCTGGTCTAATTAACAAGACAACTGGTGTTTGCTTTAAGTAGCTTCTACCGTGGCATTTCATCTGTGACTCCACAGAGAAGCATTTTGGAATTGCAGTCATACTAGAAACAGGCAAATTCATCTTTTATTACCAAAACACTTTCTTTTATGTCTGTAGAGTCTGCAGTTCATTTCAGATGGTAATCTTTGCCATAGAAAATCTACTGGCTGTTCTACTGTTCAAAGCATAAATAGGGGGAAGTACAAAAAGGAACCATAATGACACAAAATTATTCTCTAACTAATGCCTGATATATGCTCGTAGCAAACTAATTGAAAAGGGTAGCATTAGTCAGTGAGATAATGCTTTTCATTGAATACAGATGGGGGGCGGCATGGTGGTGCAGTGATTAGCACTGTTGCCTCACAATGGTTCACATGTGTGGAGATTGCATGTTCTCCCCATGTCATCGTGGGGTTTCCTCTGGGTACTCCAGTTTCCCCCCACAGTCCAAAAACATGCTGA
>JAODJX010000109.1:24732208-24768714 GCA_026776945.1 Isichthys henryi
ATAGGTGTGCATGTGTGAGTGAATGGTGTATGAGTGTGCCCTGCGATGGGCTGGCCCCCCATCCTGGGTTGTTCCCTACCTTGTGCCCATTACTTCCGGGATAGGCTCCAGACCCCCCCGCAACCCAGTAGGATAAGCGGTTTGGAAAATGGATGGATGGATGAATACAGATGAGAATGTCCTGTCAAATTAGAATTTCTCCTCTAGGGGGAGTAGAGGCACCACCTTATTGGTAATTTAATCTCATTCATGTTGCTGTAGTATGGATTTTTTTCCGCTAAAGTTCAATTAAAAATGATTTATTGAACAACCCACAGAAATGAACAAGAGTGTTCAATGTTTTTCACTTTCCAAATTACCAAAGAATTTTCTGTTGGAATGTCTGAAGTCTTGGAATTTCCCCTGGATCCTGAATTAGTAGGTCACTCTGGGTGAAAACACTAATTACATTCAGACATGCATTTGTTCTTCTGATTTCTCTTTCATTGAGAAGGGGTTTGGTGTCTCTTTTTCTGAAGATAAGGTCATCACCTACCAGGTCCTATGAATCCCGCAGGTTAATTGTGGTCTGCTTGGAAGTGGCCTCTTTTATCATGGTCTGTCTCAATTTAGTGAGTCAAAATCAAAGTGGTGCTGAGAAATATATTGGGAAAGTGAGACTGTCCCCAGTGGAACTGGCAAATACGCCTTCGTGTCTGGGTTTTGTCCCAAGCTGAATGAACTATACTTAAAGTAGCTGTTAATACATTGCTTGTATATTTTAGTTGTATGCACTTGCCCCTGTCATCTAACTTAATGAGGAATAGAAATGTGCTAAATAAAACAACCAGCTAATAATGCAATACCAATTAAAAATATTTTTTTTTCACTGGGGAATTACTTTTAATGGAGTGGTTGTCAAGTCAGGTTGTAAGTAACATGTTTGTTTAAGGTTCCAGAATATTGTGTGTTAGCTATGTAGCCTTTTGGTGTTTTATTTGCAGATTAAAAAGGCAAAAAAATCAGCTATTATTGATTTATGGTAGCCCAAACTGACCGTTTGTATGCGGTATTAGGTAAAAGACAAGGATACGTAAATTTATTTGTGGTTCTATAGCCCCCTCTTCTGGCAAAACAGAATGTATTTCATTCCCAAACATTTTGGAGTGAGTGATTACAACTGAAACCTAGGTTTTGTAGTTACATTGCTTTATTGGTCATTTATGGTTATTCGGGGCTTTTATCTTCTTTTCATGGATGTTTTTGTTGTTAGCAGGAATGTTTAAATTGGGGATCAACAGCCATGACTGAGCCAAGAGATACTGTTTGCTTACTGAGGATGACCTAAGGTTCAGGAGTCAATTTAATCCTATCGATGTCACTACATATGTAGACACACCGATTGCCAGAGACTGTTATTAAACATTGTAATGGTATGTTCAAGTTTAATGTTTTGCTGCTCAATTTACAATAGCTACAATTATGTAAATCACGCAATTCCTGCGCCAGAAATAAAGCCGTAGGTGAAATTTTGAATTCCTTCGTTTCGATGTTTTATGTACCCAAATGAAACCAATAACCATTAAATATATTATATGTTATAAAAATAATGAATGATATCTCATTTGCAAACCACTTTAACAATAAAAACTGTTTCAGCGGCTGCCTGTTCTTATACGTTGCTGTTTGAAGTCTAAGGAACTTTAATCAATGTTCCTATGTCTTTGGGAGGGATTCCCAAAGGATGGGAGGATGTGGATGTGGACTTTGTAATGTAAAATAAAAATAAAACATATCCGTTTGCCTTTGCCGTAATTCCTCTGACGTGTCCCAGCGGTGTATTTCACAACATGCTTTTAGCCAAACCGTTTTTCTACAACCTTTGGACCCATTAACAATTCATCCTCCAGCTTCTGTTAATAGCTGGTAACGGCCTTGGCAATATGGACTGTTTTTAAAAGCTGCGGAAGAAGCACATTTTCCAAAATATACCTGTTTCAGTGCCTTTGAAAGGTAAAACTGGCTGCTTAATCTCAACCCCCTTTGCTCTTAACGCCTAGCTTCAGTACAATTTTTGGTATGACCAGTGCAAAAGAAAAAAAAAAACATCTATTTTCAATTGAGGAGACATCATTTCACCACACTGTCGGTAAATCTCCAGAATCGATTTAAAAAAAATATGAAAACAATGAATGAAAATGATACAAATTTAAACGGTGTTAATTCTCTGCATAACCTACTCTCTTTCCTGTAAAATAAGGCAATTACCGTCAATAGACGTATAGAAATGCAGTAGCTTGAATTGCCCAGACCCTCTGCTTTGTGTATAATTACCATTAGCTAACCACATTCGCGACGTCTGTTGATGAACTGAACTAAAAATAGGAAACAGTAAGCCTAAGTGCATGATCACGACCTTTAACTGTAAGTGGTTGGTTCGACCTCTGGCAGCAGTATCCAGTTTTGACAAGTGTGCTAATGGATTCCTTGCTGCCGCAGATGGTGGGCAGCATTTGTCTTGTGGGGATGAGAGTAAGTACAGTGCATAATCAAATACAGAAGGTATAATTTACATACTGTAGCATCTGAGATGCTGGACGATTCTACATCTCTCCCCCTGTTCTTACACAGCAATACCATCGATTTGATATGCAGATTGCATAGAGAGGTACATGCAACGATAAACATACGCGTACATTGCATGGACAGATGTGTTGTGTTCTGACCAGACTGTAACGTGTTCGTAGTAACGCTCACCTTTTTAAACCTAACAGCTACATTCCCTCATTACTAGTGCACACTGGGCATGTTAAAATCAGAGTGATGGGAGGCTGTTGTTGTTTACCACGACCACACAGTTAAGCATCGTATGTGGAGTGAAACATACAGCAACCAGAAGCAAGGAGCTGGAGATTCTAAGGTAAAGAGAATCGAAAAAAGAAAGATCAAGAAAATGTGGAACTATTTGGTTGATGGACATGTGTTTATTTAAAAGGAAATTCCAGCTTCTACCTGCTCCCATGTCAGCCGCTGTCAGCCTAAAAGGATGTTTGCTAGAATTACAATGCCCTATTCCCCTAACACACCTTGCCACCCAGATGTTTCCATGGTTACACATCTGCTAGATGGTTTCACATCTATTGTAGCATGTCCCCAGGTCAACACAAGTGTATTTAAAATGCATGGTAATGGATCACCATTGATTTTATTGAACAGCTTCTGTCCATTATTCAAATATGCAAATTGAGGTTATTGTTTCAATTTCTATTCTCTGCAAAAATACAGAATGGAGCCCCCATTCTATTGTCTAAAGGTATTGTCATTTACTCATTAATGAGTAAATGGGCAGCCCACCAATGTGTGATGGTGGTATACCAGGTGACGGGAGATATGTTTGATGTAATTAAAAGGTGTTGTAAGAATTTTCAGTCTTTTTTTTCAAAATGTGTGTCACTAGGATTCTCAAGCTCAGAAGTTTCTAAGAATCAGTGTTGATATACAAACTGGTTGACCATGTCAAGGCAAATTATATCTACATTTTAAATATGACCAAGCAGTAAACACCATGATTAAGGGAAATCCTTTATTAAGTGCGTGCTTCTTAATTGCATTGAGCATTCTGAAAGAATCGCTAAGGCATCCAAAACAGGAATTTAGAAAATCAATTGCCAGTTTTCTGATAACGAAAGATAAATGTGCTACTGCTACAATGTGTGCACATCTAATACTAAAACATTACAATCATAAATATTTAAACATTTAATCTCTAAATTAATGTACAATTAACAGTGGCATATATGACCAAAAACATACCCCTTATCATGTAAATTGCTATATGTGGATTACATCCAGAAATGTTGAGAGTTAAAAACATTTAATTTCGTTTTGTGTTCTTTGATTTGTGGCTAGATAATGCGAAAATGGATACTGTAACAATCCTTAAATACGAGCAACAACAGGTGCAGAAAAGGTGCATGAAAAGTTTCCATTGATACAGTAACTGATTCCCCTTTCTCAGGATTTACTTAACCTTAGAGGTTTCTATTGAATCTTCCATTTATTTTGATAGTTAGTATTGATTTATTCTTTATGTAAGTTAAGTAATTTCTGCTCACTTTGTATAATATTGTTCCAAAACTGTCAAATTGCTTGGTTTGTCAAAACAAGTATTTAAAATGTGCAAAAATGAACATGTGATCCACAGAACAACTGGAAAATAAAAATTAATAGTGGGTCATTGACCATTAGTTCTGGCTCCTTTCCCAGCAGAGTGGTTGTTCCCTGTTTTTAAAACCAGTTTCAACAACTGAGGGGTCTGTCTAAGCTCCGTCCTTCAACTGCCACTCAATCCACGTAGTGCCCCATGCAAGAAATGGACCCTCACGAGGACGAATTCAGGTAACTCTTTTGGGGTTTGCCCTTCCGGGCCCCATAGACAGAGGTTCAAAAGTTTTGTCAGTAATAGGATGGAAGAGAAACGGACGAGAGAGGAAATGCAGCATACAGCTGTTTTACATTCATTCATATATATCCTATAAAAGGTTGATGAATAATAAGCCACTGAATCTGAAATAGACCAAAAGATAACATTGACGCAGCAAGGCAGAGTTCCTGCAATCAACATTCTGATGTAACATTCTGATACATTTTTGTTGCGCTCCAATGACTAGGCTGGTAGCTATCAAAAAACCTCCATGTGCAATTCCAGTCATTTTTGCTATTTCTTGTCCAGGTGCTGAAGTCATAGAGCTTAGTCAACTAATGACCAGTCCCACATTTCACTTGTTTTGCAGTTACGTCTTATTTCTCCTTCCTCCCATTCCAAGGAAGACTTGCAGCTGTGCTTATTCAGGAAAGCTGTCGATCATGATGAACTTGGGGAAACACTCCTCTGTACCCAGAGACGCCTTCTGCATTTGGTGCTGAAACCCAGCTGGTTTTCTCTAGCTTCATCATGGACCAAAACCCAATCCAAATCTAAATTTGGGTTCTTCATCCAGATCCTTGTACTGCAAAACCATTTACAAAAAGAGTGAAAGTAGACATTTCGCCCCCATCAAAACAGATACTTTTTGTGATACAAGACTTGTCTAATATCTACAAGAAAGCAGGCAGACTGAACAAATAGTTAATAATCTGTGAACACACACAACCCACAAAGGTTTTCTTCTTCAAGTTTCTTATGTGAACTAGTCTCTAGTATCATCACTACCAGAGGCAGAACATGCTGGCATTAAATGCAGCCAATTTCCTTAGCAACAGAACACCTTGATTATGCTAATTTTCACATTGATTAGGCCCTCATCTTGGATACGGTGTATATATTCATTATGGATGGAAGTGGCAAGCAGCATTGGCTTGGAGGTAACACAACTTCGCAATATTTGCATATGAAAGGCTTATTCATTTTCAAGCCACTCACACACGTTTGTAAGACTGTCTTTTCCATTCTCACACATTTAATCTCTGTACTGATCAGTTTTAGTAGTTCAGTACAATGAGAATTACAATATTCAAAGTATCATGGCATTGTATTTGTGAAGTGATTTTATTGAAGGTACAAAATAAAAACATTTTTCTGAATCTCACGAAAACCGAAATATAGTTTAGACTGCTAATAATTGCAAAGATTACTGTAGATGCAGGAAAAGACAGACTACAAGCCCCCCATTAAACAAGAAGACTTGGTGTTTGTGTTATGAAGTTATGAATACTAAGCAATAGCTAGTAATTTCTACCTCCAGCCCTACATCGCGGGAGCCGCTTGCTCTTATTCTTCCAAACAAGACTTCGATTAATTCTGTGGTGGAAATTAGGCATTATGGTCATCTAAACATAACATCTCTGTGCCCATATCTTCTATGTATCTAGAATAATTTATACAAATGTCTCCAATTCCAAATTCATTTTCCAGTACTTTTTTTAACAGACAAAAACTATGGTTCGTGGTCATTCAGTCTCCATTTGCATATTCATGGTCACGTATCAAGCAGATTTTTATTAATTCGCTTTTTATTTTAATGAATAGGTTGTGTTTCAATGTAGCTGTACATAAGTGTCTTGCTGTATATTGCATTGCAGCACATACACACAATACAAGAAGAACATCATCGTAATGCAAGCATATCTATAGTTTCTTATGCTGTTAAAGTTTTCACTCTCATTGTGTCCCCTAGATGCCAGCTGCACTTTATCGATCAAATTATCAATCGTAAGGTTGACACTTTTGATTTCAAGAAATATGGGAGGCCACCCCCCACGTCCCATGTACATGACAATAAAATTTGCTGGACAGGGAGTCGACATTTTGTTTTTTTTAACATGATAACTCAAATATAATTTGATGGATTCTTTTTCGAACTTTGCAAGGCATCATATGGGTAAGAAATTGAAATTGATCAATTTTTTAGATAGATTGCCCCAAGATTGAAGCAGTGCTGTATAGTGCTGTGTTTTGACACTTGATCCCATTAAGACGATAAAGCAAAGAGTTTTTGAGAATTATTTTTCAAATTGTTCAGATGCATTACTGTATATGGGTACTAAACTGGAACTCTTTAAATTCTGAGAGAGATCGCCCAGAAACTGAAGCAACGCCATTTAGTGGCAGCAGTGTTCTTACATTAGATATTTTTAGTTCTTTTGGTCTTTTTAACTACAGCTGGAGTAATAATAATTTCCAGGCAAAAGGAAGGAAGGGTGCGTCTTATTTATTCATCTTTTAAATTTGAATTCACATTCCTAATTTTTCTTGTTGAGAATTATATATTTTTAATTACTGAAAAAAAGGTGTTAGTTGGAATTTAAATGTGCACTATCCTATACTCTTTGTGTTCGAGTGAATGCTAGTGTGTTTGTTTAGTAAAGGTAGTTATGTAACTTCCTAGTGTGAAACCTTGTGTGAAAAAGTAATAACCCTCTAACCTTATAGGCTGTTTACTGTACCTGTAGCAGCAATGACCTGCTATGAAAAGGGGGCTTATCTTCGGCCATCAGGGGAAGGGTGAATGATTTGGTCTGTTTGCTTCAACTCCATCTGCCTGTTCTTCTTGATATAGTGTACTGCACTGTAAATTCTGCAGCGCAAAACGTTTCTATGTATATCATGAAATTATTGCATTATGCATCTGTAGAATTCTGAGTCTTTATTCAGGGGAAGTGGTGCTTCTTGCAGATGCAGCCTCACAGCTCTTTGTGGTTTCACTCCTAGGCTTCTGGTCTAATGTTTGGCGTTTACCTACATTAATTTGTTTTGCCGTGTGCCTTGATTCATCGCAATATCTTTTTTGCTCCAGACAGACAGGACCATGAAATTAAAATATGTCGCACTCTTTTGCTAACAGTGCTTTCCTTTGACGGTGCCTTCAATAAATGTCTTTATCCTGTTTTATCCATTTTGTTCTTGGCCCCAGTGGGTTTGGATTCAGATGTAAATGAGCAGGTGACCACTGGGGATGCTTTTTTCCCTAAGCATATGACACACTGGTCATACTGGTAGATTTCCTAATTCTGTCTCGAAAACCAAAGAACTGAGTGATTAGCATCATGTTTTTATGCAAACACGCTTCTTGTCTCCTCATGTTTCCATGGCAACTAAAGCAGACATCACGAGGCTACAAAATTAACATGCCATGTTTGCTTAATTTATGAGTATTTTCATTTATGAATAGTTTTTGTTCCTGCCTTAGTTATTAAAAGGAGTCTCTCTTAGTCAACGCATTTTAAATTGGCTCCAAATATTCAATTTTGAGCAAACTGGATTTTCTTTCTTGGGTCTTATCTGGGTTTCATCCGACTGTCCAAATATTGAATATGAGCCTTCAGTTTGGTCCGTGCAGATGAGGTGACATATTACAGTCTTCAGTGATCTATTCAGTTATAAATTATTAAGCATAAAGAATCCCTACTTTATTATATAACATATTTTATATTTTGTGCTAAATTCTTCCACAGGAAATAATAATCAAATCATAACCCCAAGGAATATAATGTAGTTCAGGTTCAGGCTGTAAATACAAACTTAAATTGTATTTTTCTCCCTAGTTTTCTTTCTGCCATATTGCAGCTGATTTAGAAAATTGCAGCTTTTGCTGTGAAAAATGTCAGTAAAACTTCCATGCGATTCTTTGCTTACACAATGTAGATACCACAATCCCTTTGGCATTTAGTTTAAATCTCAGAGAGGAGGAATCATATCATATTTCGGTTTAATTTAAAATATTTCAGACTCCAAAATGTAAAACAAATACATTTTTTCCATATTTATACATTTTTTAAACCTAAATTCTTAAACCAAATCCATCACATATTCATGGATGTGATTATATATACACTCACATACTGTAATAGACAACGACTATTTCATAACTGAAAGAAGTGTATAAATCAGAAAAAGTGCAAAGTCTGTCATAGTACCATTTTGGAATGATTTTAGGTAGGTGTTCCCAACCTGTGTTCTATAGAACGCTGGGGGATTTGGGAACCGGTTGGTTAATTTCCAAAAATTAAGTACACATTTT
The DNA here is from genome assembly GCA_026776945.1 of Isichthys henryi. Classification (NCBI taxonomy): domain Eukaryota; kingdom Metazoa; phylum Chordata; class Actinopteri; order Osteoglossiformes; family Mormyridae; genus Isichthys; species Isichthys henryi. The sequence goes on from JAODJX010000109.1 coordinate 24,740,707, forward strand.
TAAGCCACATGATTTTTATGACCTTTACATTGTCACATTCTAAAAACAACTGCATCTAAAAAAATTAGAAACAGTTACATTTATTAAGTCTGTCCGATCTGTCATCACCCACCCCAACCCTGTTGAAGACGTTTCGTTGGCAGCTCCCCCCCCGCCCACCACTAACCAGTTTGGCTAGTCCATGATATTTTTGTACTCCATAAACGGGTCTGCGGACAGCAAAAGTTTGGAAAGCCCGATTTTAAGTGATCAACCTCTATGTCAGGATTCCCCAATAGACCAGTTTGGCTGCTTCCGCTTGTTAGAGGGACCCATTGAAGTAATTTTGTCCCAAGGCCAGGAATTTTGCACAGCAATCTTCATATGAAATACAAAGTACGCAAATATACAGTTATATTCATTATATATATATTGCTTCCTGCTTTTTCTGCAACTTACAAATTTGGCTGATGTATTGGAACTATGACATTTTGACTTGACCTGGAGGAAAGCAGTAATATTCTCCTTAAAAGCTAAATAGCTTAGGGTAAAGTCATATGATATTCAGTTGATGTCCTCTGGAATCTGCCCTGGTATCCTGAAGCTCGGCATGGTTTGGTCCAACGTGTTCCGGGGACTGGATATGATGCAGCTGGATCGAGTCTCTACAGTGCTACTAGTCCTTTGTAGGAACTGCAAGAAGTTTTCCTGAACAGAGCCTTCATGGCTAGACGTCACATGCTCCATGGGCTGCATGCTGTAGCACCTCCTCAGCTTGAGAAGCTCCTCCCGGATCTGCCGGTTAAGGAGTCCATAGAAGAAGGGATTGACAGCAAAGGAGGAGTAAGCCAGCCAGGTGATTACCACCCCTAGTTCTCCGAACCTCAAGACCGGTGCGCTGAGAGACAGATGCAAGTACAAGGAGAAGTAAGGCAACCAACAAAGTAGAAACTGGCCCACGATGATGATGAGGGTAATGGCTGCTTTGCTACTCCCAAAGATCCTTTCCCGGGTCAATCTGCGGGGAATGTTTCGTGTGGTGATGATAGTGGTCTGGCTGTTGATGGAGTCTGAGCGATGCTTCGGATTGATTACCCAGGTGGGCAGAGAGCTGTGTTGACAAGCTGCCACTCGAGCCACCTTATACACATTACAGTAAACAGTGAAGATCACCACAGCCGGGAGGCAGAAGCACACCAAGCTGAAGATGATGGCATACATCTTCCTGTGACTGCTCTGGCTCCAGTACAAGAAGCAGTGGGCTGCGCTTATGTAACCCTGGAACCCGTGTACTGGCCAACCAAAGAGGGCTGTGAGAGCCAATATGACAGACATCACCCATATGAAGATTATAACAGTGACAGCTAGACCCAGTGTCATTTTTACTTCATACCTCATTGGGTGGACAATGTAATAGTATCTCTCAATACTGATGGTGGTGATAGTGAGGATGGAGGCACAGATGAGGAACACATTCATGCAAATGTTCACCTGGCACTCCCGCCTGGTGAAATCCACAAAGCTGAAGAAGGGTGAACTGCACACAATTCCCAGAGGCATCAGCAACACGGCACTGAGCAGGTCCACAATACACAGGTGGCCAACAAAAGCAAATTTCCTCAGGTGTGGAACCTTTATGATGACTACTATCACAGCAGTGTTGGCAAGGAGAGCTACAATGTTCAAGCTCACCATTAAGAGAATTCCTATTAGGTCTTTTAGGACAATCTGTCCTCTTGGAAGATGCATGCTGGGTGTTGTATGAATGGAGTTCCAGAGTCCTGTGTAATTCCATAATGAGTAGTTTGTTGTCGGATCCAACATCAGACCTGATTCTTCCATCTTGAAAGTCCAGAATATGCTATTTCCTTCTTCGGCTTTCTTTTTTGTTGAAATTCATGACTTTTCTCTCTTTCTCTCTTAGGGATTCACCTGTTAACAAAACAAATTGTCAAAATATTTTCTTTTAATAACATAAGACATACCGGTCTAATTTTACTATTCAGCTTATCTCAATAAGTGGCTGCATTTGGAACAAAGCTGCAATTCATTTAGAGAAAGGCCAATACAGTGGAAACCGCCCATAGTGGTGATGTCATGCAGTGTTCATTTTGGGGTTTTTATACATGACAACACTAAGGTATTATCTTTCTTTACTTTGATAGCCCTACTTTGCCTTGTTGTAACCTGTCTGCTTCTGGATAGCTACCTGCTGCGCGCACAAGGAGGGCAGGAAAAAGATAGTCATTTTCTCTCAATGAAAAATACAGACTCATCAATGCTGCCAAAGAGATGAAGCACAAACCGTAAGATATATTTTATACACGGCACTGTATTATAGCGTATTTGAATTATACAGTTCGTTGACTTAATTTTTACATTGCTAATTTTGGAAAGCTTTTAAACAGCTGTACTGTATTTTGAAAGAGTGAATAAAATTAATCGAATACTGGCGCTGTCCGGTCTATTGCCTTATATTCATGTACTAAATCTACAAATGTCAGTTAGATGGAAATCTGCCTGAGACATAAAGAAGAAAAAAAGTCGGTTATAATGATCATCCGCTTGTAGTGATCAATTTCATACAGACAGACAGGATCACTATAAGCGGTTTCCACTGTATATTTAATGTTCTAAAAGATCACTGTACGTCACATTGTTGAGCAAAATTGTCTAATAAATCTGTTTTAAGTTCTTTGCAACTTAGGAACAAGATTCCTGCAGTATCTCAATATGTAGATATATCTCTGGATCCTACACATCAATAGTGCCTCACTGACTGTGTTAGCAGTGCTTAGCCCAGGGGTGTCAAACTCCAGTCCTGGGGGGGCGGAACCCAGTAAAGCTTAGTTCTTTCCTTGTTCCACTGCAAATGATTGGTAGTGTGGTAATTAGCACAAGCACAAGAAGTTGAATCAGGTTTGTAAAAAGAGGGGAAATCCGAAAAATGTGCAGGGCTCCAGCCCTCCAGGATTGCAGTTTGACACCTGTGGCTTGGACAGTATGGTAGAAAATACATAATATTTAAAGACATTTATTTTAGTTACTAATAGCAATGAAAATATAAATAGGTGTTTGGAATTCCAAAAGTAGTTTATTTTCATAAAGCTTTGGCAGCTTTTCAGACCACTGTGTGTTTACAGGGATGTTTATCTAGAGTACAAAAGAGTAGGATCAATAGCCATAATTCAAGAGTGAGTGTCCAACCATCTATTTCAAGTCCATTTGAATTCCTTTATTTTAGCACAGCTGCGGAGAGTTACTCATTGATTCAGTCTTTAATTTGAGTCGAACCAATGAATAAAAACACCATTGAAGACATCCAAGCAAGGGTATTTATATGTAAAATTAATTTAGCAAAGTAGAATTTTGAATACTAATTATTCAAGTGTATTATTGTATCTAAAACTGAAATTTAGGACTTCATTTATTATTATTATTATTATTGTTATTATTATTATTATTATGAGGTTATGTGAATATGAAGTAATGACAAAGATACATACAATGGTAGCCATACAGAAGCTACAGTTTACTAGTGTTAGAACTCATCAAAGTACTTCTTGATTTTCATGTGAGTCGAATGAAAAGGCATAATAACAGGGGTTTAAAAAACAAAAGAACAAATTAATGATAATTTAAACTTTATGTACCTCTAAAACCATTCTATCGTTAAAATATATGTCCGTGTAGATCAATGAATTAATATCTTAATTTAAACAGGCAATTTGAATCTAAAAATTGTAGTTACAATGGGTTATGTCTTGCGGTATGGAGGGTTACTACAAAGGCAAGTTGTGATGGTAATATCATCACTTTGAGGATGTAGGGATGGTGTGATGAGAGGCGAAAGCGGACAGGCCTACACACCGTGACAAACCACATGCTAACCATTATATCACCCTACACCCCTCCCCTGTCCAATCATTTCTTATGTGTACTGAAGATAAGGGAAAGACGCAAAAACAATAAATACTGATGAGCTTCGGTCCTGTGACAGAACTCACTGAGGTTTCCCAGAACTGTGTTTTTCTGAATTTCTCTGTCAATGTTCCGAATGATATTTGTGTTTCCCCCCAAATATCACTCTGTGAGAGGATAGCTCTTGACATTTACTGTTTGTTAATAAAACCGAACTACCCTGGATGAATGCCAGAGGAAAAAGCACGATATTGCCCTCATTTAATTTGCTTTGATTCTTATTCACATTCAGTGAGCTGCCATATCCTTAAAACTGACACATGTACTTGACAGGTGAAAAAAAATGTGGGAAACAATGGTCTGAGATTGTAAGCACTATTCTGGATGGAATGTAACCTTGTACTCATATTATTTTCTTATCAAATATCATCAGTTATTAAGCAATGTTGCGTCTTGCTTCCTGGGTTGTGGGTTGAAACCCCACCTCTGCTCTTCATGTGAGGCATGCCATGTTCTCTGTGTTACATGTGTTCCATTTGAATGCTATTGGTTTTCATGTGAGGTTCAAAGACATGCAAGTGGCTGATTTGTGTCTTGAAAGAGCTCGCAGTGCGTGAGTGTCTGTATGTACTGTATGTGCCCAGTGATGGGCTGTAACCCTGTCTGGGGCTGCCCTACGCTGCCTGGCATAGTGCTTCACTATCATCACAGAATACCATTTAACCATCCTGTATTCTGAACATTAAATATTCAAATAGAACTTTTTACATTTTGGTTTCTTAAATATATAAAACTTGGTAAAAGCACAGAAGATGAAGAGATGAAGATGTGAAAAGTACTTCAAAAGAATCGTCAGTTCAACTTCAGTTAAAACAGGTACTTTTCAAATCTCATATTCTATTCACTTCTATTGCAGTTCTGCCTTCTAGATGTCAGAAAAATATTCATGTATGAAACAAATCAAAGAAAACATCAAGAAGCTATTCTAAACTATTTTCTTTTGAATACAGAGGATGGCAAAACATTAAAGTTAGTTTGTAGCTGACCATATCCAATAACATTCATTTGTGCTCACAGAAAAGTTCCTTGGGATACAATTTGCAGATTATATGAGTTATTGTCTTGTGACTTCAACTACACTGTCAGAAAAAAATGTACTGTACAGTCCTGGTAAGAGTTTTGCTCCTCAAGGTACAAACACCATTTAGGTACCTCAAATGGAACAAAATTGTTCCTCAGAGTCCATTTCTGTACTTGAAAAGGTACATTTATCTACAGCCATGGTACAATTGGCAGACCCTTGAGGGTACAGCCCAAGTTACAAGTAATTGTACCCTCAAATGTACAAAGCCATACTTTTTTTTTCTGATAGTGTAATTCAACCATAAGACATCAGAATTTTATTTGTGACTTCTGCATTTTTCATACTGCAATATGCAAGTACATATACACAAGTAGTGTTTAATTAATGATGCTGTTAACATGTTAATTATCTAAGACAATAATATGTAAATGCTTTGTCATTTGCTTCCATAAAGGAGATCAAAATAAGGATAAAATGTTTTGCCATGTCAGTAAAGCTTATTTGCCTATTTTTCCATGTCTGTGTCATAATCTGATCACATGATCCATATGGCAGTTAACATTAAATATATAATTTATATAATATTTTTATTTATATTGTTTATATGATATTATATCATATTTTATCATTTGTCAGTCCATGAGCAAATAAAATGTTATAGTCATGTGTGCTAGTACTAGAGAGTTTTGCTTAGTGAAAACTGTCAATACTGTAAATATTTACTTTTAATATTTGTGCTGTAAATCATTACACCATCTGACCTGGCAAATCTCTGCCTTTGAAAGCGAAGGCTCAGAAAGCATATGTCAGTTGAATTTATTTTTTAAACAGGTTATCTAATCTATTTGTGTTTACAATCTTGACATATTTCATGCATTTTTGGTTCATGTAGTTCACATTAATATTATTAAATATGAAAACATTGTCATCTACTTGAATGAACAATCAGTTGTTTAAAACAAAAACAAAACAATCTTACCTGAACTGCATGGCCCTTGTAATCCAAAACTGTGCTCTTTGATTTGTCCAGTTTCACTACTAAAGGACACATGTAATGTTAAATTAATGGAACTGACAAGAAAAGTGTGTGAGAAAGTTTCTTTTTCTTCAATGAAAATGAAACTCCTTGAGGTAATTGCCCAAGGCACTACATTACAATCAGCAACACGTTTGTCAAGTCTGACAGGCAAGCTCTTCAATCCCACTCCCTGCCCTTCCCATCGTCATACTCCCGGTGAGCCACAGTGGAAGCAGATAAACCCTTTCGACAGTCCACACTTCATGGAGAGACAAGTTTGTGTGCATGTTCTCCAGCCAGATCTCTCCCTAAACAGATAGATGGAATCTCCTTGCTGCCCTGGGACACCAGCCTTCTGTGTGCCCAGGTCCTGCTTATGGACACAGATCACTTTTCTGAGTCTGGTCACAGTGGCAGCGGTGTCAGTCACCGGTAGAAGGAGCACATGAGGCTTTGTAAAAATGACATGACAGCCTTGTGCCCTTTCCCCTCTCTCTCTCTTACTCTCTTTCTCTCTCACTACATAGCAAATGAGTGTCACACATGAGAGCCCTTCCTTTGCTTTTCTCTGCAAATACACTCATGCACTTTGACAATGTACTGGAGGGTCTGCTGGGTCCTAGTCTCCTATCCTCCTACCAAACACAGACATTTAGCCAGTCCACCCTGCCCATATGTGCAAAATTTGGTATGAGATTACATTTTTGTTTTTGAGTAACCATATTTCATTAACTATTATACTGTATCTTATATAAGGTGAACGAATCTCTGTGCTTTAGTACATTGTATTAATGTACAGTTGCTTAGAAACGGGAATATTAAAACTGGCTTACAAAGACATATTTAATAAGAACTTTTGTAAAACATATACAAAATATATGTTTTAGAAAATATGTTTTATGTGTAATTTAGATCTGCTTAATATTCTTTTCAGTTTCTTTTATTGTAGTAACTTATTCTTCCCTTTACAGACTTTTGGCAAAATATTTCAATTCTCACTGGAATAATGCTACTAAAAAAATAAGCAAGATATTAATTTGTACGTAGTTGCTCAGTTCCAATTGCTGTACTTCACTGTGGTGTGTTTCATTGTTAGACATAGATGAGCATAACCATGATCTCTGGGAGGTATCTTGCATACGTTGTAAGGTATTTGAGTTTCTCTGTGCAAGTTTAAGTGGAGTCAGATAGAAATGTCAAATTGTCATCACAGTGTAGTGCATTCGAATGAAGCTGATTGCAGTTCTAAAGCCCAGAAGTAGTTAGCCATTGAAGGGTGACACCTCCTGATAGAAAAATGAACTACATTCTAAATATGGTGTCACGCTATGGTGTACAGCTGAATATCATTTAAGTATATGCAAGCATTTCGTTAAGCATAAACTTGACAAACAGATGGCTCATTAAAATGTATTCCCTGTAGTTTCGGGGCTCATTGAAATTCTCCTTAGGCTGTGCAAGAACGCCATGATTTCAAATAAATATTGACTGCTGTCACATAGGAAACAAATGCAGTAGGATTTCCCAAAGTAATTGAGATGTTATGTTGAACCACCCATGAGGCAATCTTATGAAAAGTGAATGGCTTTGATATATCAATCTTTAAGTAAATTTTCAATGTAAATTCTGAATTAGTACCAGTTATACTAATTCATTTTTTACTCTGATAGAAGGTGTAAAGATATGAAATACTGAGAGTGACAGACTGAAAACTCACAGTCGTGCACAAGTACAGTATCTCAGAGTCTGAGTAATGGCTGAGCAGATATAACATTTTTTATCAAATAATCTGTATTACAAATCATTTTTAAACTGTCCCAGAAAATATGTAGTTACTGCTGAAAGTATACTATAGTACTGTACTACAATCCAGCAGCTGACATTATTTTAATCAATATTAAAATCAGCTGTGCAAAGAAATGCAAATTATGTGCCCAAATTCTGATTTTCCGTTTGTTTCCTTCAAAAAGTTTAAAATGTGTGCGCGTGTGTGTGTGTGTGTGTGTGTGTGCATATACGCACATGCATATATATATATATATATGATTGCACCTGTAAATGGCCATCATCCCTTGACAGACAATATAATAGTGACCATGTTCACTTTCCAGTTTTTCAGCACAAAAATATTTTAAAAGGAAAGCCTAGTGCTTTATCATACAAAGGAAATTCCTTCTATACATTATTATGTTTTGAATGGATTCATCACTCCAGCACCACTCTAGTCCAGAAATATGGCTTTCAAAGTTTGTCAGTGTCACAAATATATTGTACATTCCACTCTGACCATTTTGATCTGGCAGAGCAGAGCTTTCTACTCTGCAAATTTTCAGACATCCCCTGACCCCTTGCAAAAATGTTCAAATATTATATTGTTGCTGTATTTCTTCGTTTAATGACTGACGATTATTAAATATGAGGGCTTTGGGTAATAATATGAGGTGAGTAATATCCAAAGTGAATCACTCTCATGGCAAAGCAAAGCCAAGCAAGTTTGCTTATATAGCATGTTCCCAAACACAGAAGTCAGTCAGAGTGCTTTACATAGAATAAGAGCAAATAAAAACAATCATTAAACGAAAATTAAAAACAAGTAAAAGACAATTAAAGTAACAGTAACTTAAAATAATAAAAATATGTCAATATGACCTTAGACTATGTTGGCACCAACCGTTACTCACTCTTCTCTCTTCCGGAAAACAATCACCTCAGTTTGGTCTTTGCTGAACAGGAGGAAATTGTGCTTCATTCAGAAATGAAGTTGCTCAAGGCACTGACATAGGGAATCGATGGGGCCAAAACCGCTGGGTGACAGAGCCAAGTATATCTCTGTGTCATCCACTGAGTATGACTATGATAACCTACATTATTATTTTGCAGAATTTAAACTAAAGGAGGCATATGGAGGCTGAATAAAAGTGCCCCTAGGATAGATCCTTGCAGAACTCCACAATTAACGGCTGTCCACCAAAATTTATAACTGCCAATTTCAACATATCATGAGTCCCTTGCATACTTATCAATATCATCTCATAATTCAATTCATTGTCAAAACATGTGGTTCTCCTAACAGAGAAATTCCTTGTAATCTGAGACAGTATTCTGGTAGAAGAGGAACTGATTTAGTATTTCGTCAGTGGATATCCAGATATACATTGTAATATGTGTATTCCTGAAAAGGAACTTTCTGACCAGCTGCAGAACAAAGGTCTGTCACACGGTTAAGGCAGAGATCTCAGACAGCGGACGTTATGACAGGAATAAACAAAGGAAAAAAAATATATAACCAAAGTTCTAAGACAATCGTAAAATCATTGAAACAATGCATATACCTCTAAAATCACAATGGCCAGTAAACTGAAAGATGCCAAATGAAATTCAGTTAATTCCTCACTCATGCAGGTTCATCAACAAGTTCATCAAGATCATACACTAACCTTAAAAAGTGGTTAGACCAATCATTATGAAGGCATAGGTTTACTATTAGGCACGGGGCTGGTGGTTATATGAGTGAGACCTGTAAAATCAGGTAACTTTATTGATATTCACCAGGTGAGTATGTAGTCTAAGTACCAAGCAATGTGCATGTGAGTGCCTTTTGTGTAATTATCTTCCAAATACCAAAAACTGTTTTTGTTAAAGACTACAATTGGATAGAACTGATTACCGGATGGGTTTTTAATGACACATCAGTTTGTTCAGAAATGCATCATTTAACATTTCTTGTTAATGATTTCCTCAAAATAAAAATATCTCATAATGAGGTGTCCCTTCCATGTGATTAATCTGTTGCAAAAATGTCCCTTATGTAAGGCTATTAGCTAATTAAAATCATGTTAAGGGCTTAATTAACTGCATCCTGCTCTTAAAAAGCAGTCTGTCTGTTTCATTCCAAGCAAGATTGTTGTCTGGCTGGAAAGGGATCAGTTGTTTCCTGGTCTCAAGCTCCGTGATTTGGATAAGAGGCCCCGGAGTACAGTGAACCAGGCAATGGTTACCATGGAAACAAGGGTGCAGATTTTGATGGCAACACCCTTGAGGAACAGACACGGTTATCTTAGGTGTTTTCAGCTTTAAATGCTGTTTTAATTAACTCTTCCTGTCTACCACCCCACAGAAACACATTGTTCTTCACAGACAGGTTATTGGCCACCCAGTAACTACTGGCAACATTCTCAGTTTTTGCAGTTCTCTATTTTGCAGAGCTGCTTTCCAGTAAGGCTGACAGTTAATCAACACCTCATGTTAGATATATATGAATATGATTCAGGTGGCAAAACGACCTTGATGACATCTCTTTCTCACTTCCTGATTTTTGATCACAGCATCCAGATTACTTTTAAGGGAGCAAAATAAATAAAACAATATTTGTGCAATTAAGACAACCAGGAGATGTTTTTATATTCCTCCATATTAACCAAATTTACATTTGTGGGATGGAGGAGGTGTCTTATCGAATACCTTATCCATGCAATTCTCAGTTCTGCTTTCTTCTCAGCTCACTATAAGTGTCCGAAATCAATATCAGTGCTGACTCTCTTGTGTCCTAAGGTGCAACATCTGTTTTACTTTCCTGTGCACTGAAGCTGAAATGGTAGCGTTCTAATGTTCTTCCCAACTCATCTATCCATGTTCTGTAACATCTTGTCCTGTTCAGGGTCACAGGGGGGTCTATGGGTGCAAGGCAGGAAACAGCCCAGGATGGGGTGACCCTCATATACAAATGGGCAGCTCCAGTTAATCACAGCATGTTTCTGAACCATGAGGAGAATCCAGAACAAGCAACAGACACATGCCCACATTCATAAAGATAGAATCATCCAGTAGTTTTCGCATGTAAGTGTATTCATTCTCAGCATGGGAAACTTAAGAACATTTAAGTGTCTTTTTTGATCTGGGTGTTGGTAAAGGTGTTGTACTTTCAGATATTAGAAAAGAGTTTGATACATATCCAGAACTGGGCATGAGATTCAAAGTAAGCTATCATAGTTCTGCAAAGCCCTATATTTCCATGTGAAAGTGTAAATATTCCAGGGCCTTTTTAATTTTTTTTGTAGATGCTCACTGTCACGATCGCCGCGCTGCGATCGCTGGTGAGCAGGTGATCGCACGGGCAGGTAACAGGCAGGTAACAGGCAGGAAGCAGGCAAGGAGCCGCAAGTCGGGGAAAACTGGGGTTTAATAAGGATCGGGACGGGCAGGACAGAGCACTGGTACAGACGCTCACAAACATCAATGACAGACAATGAACTCAGGCAAGACATGGACTGAAATAGACAGGACTGGGCGAAAATAAGTGGACACAGCTGGGTACGATCGGGGATAATCAGGGGGGCGTGGCACACACGAGGATCGTACGAGCCGGGCATGACACTCACCAAATAGCCACTAATAAGTGAAAAATACATCCAAACCAGGTACCACAGCTCCTGGAACAAACGGTGAGGCTTGATTTTTTTTTTAAGCTTGACAGTTAAACTGCAGTGACTTCATTTATACAGCAGATGGCACTAACACATCAGAAGTATTTGACACGCTGGGTAAGATTTTTTTTTGTTTTAGTGGTATATTAATGAGCCTTTTGGTATCTGTCATTAAAAAAAAACGGTTTCATTATGCTTACTGTGACTTAAAAGTCCAAATTTAAATTTTGTCACCCTGTAATTTTTGTGTTATTTTAGAACATGGTGCAGAATGAATGAGACAAGAAATGGGTTTTAAATCACCACCCCAATCCTCAGTCACTAGCAGTATTTGAAATAATGTGGGTGTGATCATACATAGCTAAAAGAATTCTGGGGGGGAAATTCTTTCAGAGTAGACTCCTTAGTTTTTAGTTATTTGTGTTTTTATTTTGGGGGGGGCTCCTGGTTTAATATCAAAACCACCTGTATTACAGCAAAAACACTGTTTCCATCATCTGTGCTGTTTCGAACATGGAGTTTTTTGGCATCTGTTATGTGTGAGGAACTCTCTTCATAGGTTGCTTAGCAGGATTCAGGAAGCCAATCATTTCTCTTTACAAGTAATAATGCTTTGATTTTAACAGATTGACCTTCCACATAGAAGACTTCTAATGTAATGTTTTACACTGTGGGAAATTTCATTAATTGTAATATACACAGCCCACAGATGTGAAGCTTGATCAAAGAGTTAACCAAACCGACTATTATTACAGTAAGAGTATTATCTATAAGGGAAAAAGCGTGTATCACACCTGGAATCATATTTCTTGCGTATTGTGTTATACAGTGACTGAGATCAAATGTAGGTTATAGTATCACATTTTTAATAATAAAAAACACATTTTATTTACATAAATTACAAGAAAACACAAACTGGTTCACCAAAATCTAACGTTAAAAACATTGTTCTTACTGTATATTAGTCTACATTGAACAAACTTACTATCATTTACTGCATGTCAAATAAAATGTTACTTTTGTAAAAATGAAGGGGTATACTGAACGGTGTTTTTCATCTTATGATTTCATTATAATACTAGCAATAAGGTAATAAACAGAACTGAGAGACTATTTAGTATTTATAGGATACACAGATATTTGCATCATCTGCCCATGTTCATTAAGGTTTCTTACACCCTATCCAATTCATCAATGCTCCATATATAAATTATTTGGAAATCACAGAACCCGTGCTCCTAAAATGTTTAGTGTTGGACAAAAACACTGCAGTGCAGTATAATGTTACTTTTTTAAAATATAAATTTCTGATTTAGCTTATTTGTTTTCTTCCTACTAAAATGGAGATGTTTTATTGATTCCTCAGTTTAAAGTTATGTGCTTTCAAGCTTTCACTAGAAAAATGTACTTTGCTGGCTTAAGAGAGCTCGGAAAAGAGGCCCAGACTTCCATCAGCTTTTCAGCGGCCTCTATGCTGTGTAGACCCATCCAGACGATGTTTAGCTGTTTTTCTTTACAAGGAGGACGTCTTGGAGTCTACCACCTCTCGACCATTACACACAGTTGGCACGTAGTTGGAAGCTGAAGCTGGGACATGGAAAGAGAGCAGCATTGGAAAGTGGATTGAATAGATGAAGTTCTTAAGTGATACATTTTCCATGTAGTTAAAGAGAGGGAATTTAATATGCTCTTCCTATAAAACCTGTTAGTACGTTTATATGTAAATAAAAATATATGATTCAAATGGGTGTGATCCCATTCAGCAAAACTGAAAGACAATAAAATAAATCACTAGGTAAATACAGTAACTATTACTGTAAACAATTAAGCCTATGTTGGTTATGCATAGACTTTTAAGTTAACAGTTCTCCATTTCTACTTTAACTTTGCTATTAAACTTCAGTAAAAATCCTTTTCCGATATTCACTCTGTGTCGTTATCACCATGACGAGGTTAACGTGTTTAATTAGTGTATCTGTTCACCGGTCGTGCATTAAGATGTGAGAACAGCATAAATGAAACGGAACGGTAATGGTCAGATACCATGAGAATAGCCGGATCCGTGTCCCGTGCCACTGGCACTAAAGCGAGTGGTGGTGACTCTCAGCGTGGTCACATTTTTCTGAGGCTGGAACAAGATGATGTGGATTTTTGGAGCGAAGAGGCAGCCGAGGACTACAGAGCCGCTCAGGCTTACAGAGATGCACATGGTGGTCGTTTGAACCTGGAGAAAGATGAAGAAAGGAAACAGAAAGGGACTAAACAGACAGCCAAACCTCTGCTGCAGCCAGGAATGCACCTCTAGAACTAGGAAATAAATACGCGTGCAGGTCACGGATCAGCGTGTTCTTGGTGACCTTGGCTAGGTTTCATTTCCTTTGCCTTTAGTGACCCACCTGTCCTACTTTTCATTTTGTTAATGAAATATGACCAGACTGAAAAAAGGCAACTTGGCAGGAGGTATAAGTGACCCAAGCACTGACCCGTCCCTAATACCGTCCTGTTACTGCCACTGCTGAGTTTATGTCCATTTTTACTCTTTTCTGGCAGCTGTATTATGCAGTTTTATTGCTTCGGTATTTTTTGTCCAGGAAAAACACTCTAGCAAAGAATCAGAATCAGGTCGTTAAAACACATTCATACCTTCTGACCTATCAGATGCAATAGAGATTCACTGTATAAAATTATATGTCTTAATTTATTTATTATTATTTCTATGTCATCCAGTTATCCACAAAAATGCATCTTTTACGAGTGATATTTGAATCTGTTTCTTCTTTTGTGTTCTGTGTGCATCATGAATTTACAGTATTTGGATACCTAAAAGGTGAGCAATGATGAAGGTGTATATATTGATTTTTCAGCAATTATGATAAACTGGCTAGTACTTAGAGATTAATGTTTTCTAATTATCAAAGAACACAATTATATTAGTTGTTTTTTTCAACAACAAATCTCCATAAAAGATTCATATCTTTCTAAATGCAAACTCCAGCACCCAGGCTAGTGACCCAGGTAAGTGGAGCAATGAGGGAAACACATAAGAACAGACTGAAAAAGAAGGATCGTTTTAGAGGGTTGTGTTTGCATGTCTGTGATTTGCCTACTAATCCATGCTAGCTGTGGGCATCGCAGGGCTCCTTCAGCTCATTAGAGATATTTTACCTTTGTTAGTCTCCAGATATTTAGTCAGGGACAACAGTCGATAACTGCTGACACAAGAGAAGCAGGGGAACTCGCATCATAAGAGCATATGATGGCAAAGAAATAACACAAAGCAAATGAATAAAGATTTGTAAGATGAAAGGGGATTTTTAAGCTTTTGAGGCTGATTAGGAATACATTTCAGAGTTACACTGTATAATTTTCGTTTTTCTGACTGTGGACTGCTTTTGTGAGCCAAACACAGAGAGATTGTTTATAATATGACAATAAGGATAAAAACGAAGCCTCAGGCAAACTGTTTCTGCACTATTGTCTGCTGAAGTAAGAATTGAATCATTATTTATTCCTTCCCATCATACATTTCAGCATAAATCCCCCCGCAACAGAGAAGAGGAAATACAGGGAGAAAGTCTCATCCCAGGTATTTCATAATTCCTCATATTTGCTACATATCTACAGTCCCTGCAATTCTTTGGCAGTAGGCCCGAGTCACAGCACTTCTATAATTAAACTGCCAGGCATCAGAAGGAAAGCATGCATTTGTTACCACTTTTATCATTATGGTGAGGACTGAACGCTCACCACTAACACACTAATGCTATCGCTTTCAGTGTTTTGGTTTCTTTTTTGTTGCTTACCTTCCATTTTTGCTGTATGATTGACACTTCCTGAAATAACCACAAAGATTGTTTCTGAGCATGCGAACCAGACCAGGAAGTGTACATTCAGTCCTGGGTCTGACCTGAATGTTAGTCAGTATAAGGGATTTGGCTTCTTAGCAAAAAAAAACAAAAAAACAAAAGAACAAAAATGCTGCTATTTCCTGTACACAATGTCACCAGTGTTGTTTTTTAAATTCTGTTTAATTCACAAGGCTCAAAACATAATTAAGTTGTGCAGCCCGTATTCTGAAGGAGATTGAGATTCATGGTGTGTATTTTAACTCCTCTCTGCTTTTTTCCCATATATCCATCCTTCGCCCATTTATCTAGTACTGGGTTGCTGGGGGAGACCGAGCCTATCCCAGGCACCACAGGGCAGAAAACAGAGAAACATCCAGGATGGGATGCCAGTCCATTAAAAGCTATTACTTAAGCAGAATGCTTTGTATCTATATATGTCTTCAAGTGTTTGTACTTGTACTTTAAACTCAGATAAGCATTGTAATGCCTCTAATGTAATATTATTTTGGGCTTCCAGCATAATATTTTGAGCTAAATGAAATGCATGCACAGCACATAAAACTGTAAGCTTCATATTGAAAAGGAAACGCTAAGACAAGGTTCGGAAAGACAAAGGAACAATCCGTGTTTTATGCTGACTTTTTTATGGGCCTGTTGAAGCTCTTCAGTTGGAAAATCCTTCTTTTGAACTTTATTCCATGGTGATAATTGGCCCGGCCTTGGCATGGCTCATCACTGGTTCACAGGAGGTTCAGTCTGGGTTTGTAACAGGTCTGCACCAGTAGGAGCTTGAGGAAATTTAATTGACTTTGCAAGGACATGTCAATCAAAACAGAATAGAGCTCAATGACTATGAAGGGGAGACCACTGTGGAAAAAAGCTAGCAGAGCACAAACAAGCAAACAGATGGGCACTTCATCATCTCTGAGTCTCCCAAAACAGAAAAAAACAAAGATCATCCTTTTATATATTTACTGATGCTCTTGTACATATATTCTGTCCATCTTTATGACCCTTGACTAATCAAGGTAAAATGAATTAAATACTCATATCTTTTAGGTTGAAGGACAATTTTCTGGGGTACCTCTGGAACATAGAATAGGAGCCCTTTAATATTTCTGATACTTCCTTTGCTTTATTCCCAAAAGTAAACTACATGTTTCAGAACCAATGTTCTCTCTGAAAAAGAATGAGGGCATTCTGGGCCTTTATTGTGGAAAGACAACTTAAGTTTTATTTTATGTTTTATCTATAATTTAGATATAAAGCTTATGGTCATGCCACTCCTGTTCTTGGATGGAACCTAGACACAATGGTCTAGAGACTATGGGTACAAGGCAGGGAACAACCCCAGGTTGGGGCACCAACCCATCGCAGGGCTCACTCACACATGCATACCTATGGGCAATTTGGTAACTTCAACTAACCTCAGCATGATTTTGGCCTGCAGCAGGAAACTAGAGGAAACCCCAGGACAACATTGGGAAAACATGCAAACTCCACATACGTGGAACCCTGGTGGAGACTTAAAACCCGGTGTGAGGCGACAGTGCTAACCACTGCACTATATATTTCTAGCATATATATTTCCATATTCCATGTAAACATTCAGAAAATACAGTATAATGGGCTTTTTTTTTCTTATGCATTGAATGACAGTTTAGTTCTTAACCCTTTCATGAATATGGATTTAGTTTAAAAAACTGAATTAATCCCTGGTTCCCTCATGCTGCAGAACAATCATGTTTTCTTCCTCTAAACAATTTCACATATCAGGAGCTGATTTGCATTCTGCAGCAAAAGAAACAGGCTTGAGCAAATCTGTGAATCAGCCGCAATGCGAGAAACTGTATAACAGCTTGAATCTGTGAAGAATCCACAAAAGCAAGTACATTTTACGAACGCACCCTCTATATCATCGTACGACCGAGAAAGGATCCAAACAATGGCCTCACACAGAGATCCTCATGAACACAGAAATAATGTCTGTAGGTGCACCTTAAAATTTGCATTTGTAACTGGATGATGTGGAGCGTGAACTGAAAAGCTACATGCTGTCCATTAAAGGAAACACAATATATTTCCATCCATCATGTAACTGCTTATCCAGGAGAGGATTACAAGGGAAAATTGTAAATTTTAAGTATGTTCAGATTTATTTTTTAGTTGAAGCTTAAACCTAACCCAACAAAGTATGAGGATCCTGGTGTCATTATTTAAATATACGGCACACACAACACTACACAGCAGTCCAATATTGTATCATTATAAAAAGAAAACATTATCTGTATTTCACTATATCTATGCTTCGTGTAAACCTCCCTCTTAGTCAATTAATCACTGAATCACTTACCACAGTTGTGTGAAGGTCATCATTTATTTTCTATGAAACTCAATGTATGCTGTTATTCGAGACCAGCAATTCTGGTCACCAAAGCAACCGTAGCAATTTCATGTAAACGGTCGATAGCTATCTCTAAATAATGTAAATGAATGCACGGCAAAAATGCTGCCATGATATAACATGTAAAACTGAAGTGGTATTTAATTCAGAGCTTTCATTTTTTTCATCCTTTAGGGCAGAAGTGCTGTGATTAAGTAAACAAACACGATAGGTCATAATTTGCCTGGAAGGTGCTCTTTGAGATATTTCTTTCAGCATAATTTAGCATGCAATTGCAATTGTGACTTGTGCATTTATGCTAGTCCACAGCCAGTGTATTTATTAAATGACTTGCTTTTCTAATGGCGATTTACCTTGATGTAGCCCGCATAAAACTAGGTATTAAATCCTTACTAGGTAAACAATATATAGAATAGATTTTTTAAAATAAATACTACTAAAGATACATACTAAAAATGCTGCTGCTGAAAATAAATATATAGCTTGTGAGGTAAGTGTTTCCTGCCAAAAAGCTCATGATTGTCATGCAGATATCAAAACACCTTTTAAGCTCCCTGTAATACACTGTGATTCACACTCTCTGTCACAGATCTCTGTCGAAGAGTCACTTTCCACTTGTATTCTGGGACAAATCTTAGGTGTGAAATTTTTGTGGGAACCCCCTTAGTTTTTAGTTATTTGTGTTTTTATTTTGGGGGGGGCTCCTGGTTTAATATCAAACCCCCCCCCACCAGCAAGTGTTTCAATATGTGCTGTTAATTTAAGATGCCAGCATTACACAACAGTTAATTAATGACGATTTAGGATTATGTTTCTGCACATTCAATGACTATTTTGTGCACACAAAAAGGAAAATCCTACCAATTATTTAATTAAGTTAATTGAGATTTAGTAACTTCTCTTGGCAATACATAATTATAATAATGATTAAGTAATAACTGTTTATCATAAACCAGCAGATTTCAATGTTGATCGCAGGACTTGGTCCCTAATAAGTCACGTTTGATATCCTGCGATTTTGTCAGTTATCAGAGGCTGAAGGAGGGAAATCGGTTTCCCAATGTGTTGTCGGTTTCATGGACTGCCTTGACAGATATTGTAATCAGAGCTAGTGCATTTTGGATCAGATTAGCCATGTCCTCGTTAACACTAGCTCACTGTTCAGAAAGCTCAGCGACCAGTGAGGCCATAAGAAGTTCACTAGTATTAGCTTTGGCCATTGCTGCTAGCTTATTACTTATGTGGGCTCTGTGCAGGATAGTCTGTTCCACCATCTACAAGATAAAATAGGCAATGCAAGAAAATGAATTATTATAAAAAGTGCATTGCTAGAGGCCCTGTCCTTTATGTCTGTCCACTGTAACTGGAAGTCTCCCACTTATATAATCTTACTTCAATCCATTTGCTCTCTGTAAAAGGTTTCATCTTTTATCGTCATCAAATGCAGTCTAATCCTTTTACTAGACTTGGAAAATCATTTTCATTAGTGGTCCTTACCTGCCATCTGAATCTGCAGGTGTTCTAATAACTTTTGGGGTCACACTAACTTCTAAGAAACTTATTTCTGATGGAGAAATTTTAGCTGAGGTCTGTAATGGGTGGTTTATTGTATCTAAATACTTAATCCAGTTAATATTTGAAATAATATACTAGTGGGCACGACTCTTACCCTGTAGTCGCTGGCAGTCACGTAGAATATGGGCTGGAAGGCCAGCCAGATGATGCAGGTGGTGTACATGGTGAAGCCGATGAACTTGGCTTCGTTGAAGTTCTCAGGGCATTTTCTGGTCTTGAAGGCGTAGACGGTGCAGAGGACGATGAGCACGCAGTTGTAGGTGAGGGATACCAGCATGCTGGAATCCTTGCTATTACACTTGAGGGTGACGATGTCCCGCCGCTCTGGGCTCACTTCTTTGCGCACGCCAGGAGCCTCTACCAACAGCCAGACCACCACCACCACCAACTGACAGGAGATGAGCGCCATGCAGATGGCCACCTGCGAGGTAGGGCTGATGAAGCGTGGCCGCTGGGCGCCGTCCTTCACGCCATTAAAGATGCGCGCGATACGGTTGGTCTTGGTCAGCAGGGCAGAGTAGCACACAGCAAATGAGGTGCCCAGACCAAGACGGCGCAGCGTGCACACGACAGCGGATGGCTTGGCGATGTAGATGAAGGTCATGCTGTAGCACATCAACACGCCCAGCAGGAGGATGTAAGAGAGTTCCCGCCCACTGGCTTTCACCACTGGAGTGTCATTGTTCTTCATGAACAGGCCAATCACAAAAAGTGTACAGAGCATGCCCAGGCAGGCAATGGTAACAGGCCCAATGGCCCAGGCATCCTCCCAGTGGATGTACTCTTCTGGCAGGTCATAGCACCCTGTCAGGTTCTCTAGGGGCCACTGTCCAAAGGGACAGTCCTTACAGGTAAACTCATCCAACAAGTACTGATATGGCTGACAAGGAATGCAGATCCAGCAGCATACATCCCCTGGCTGCATGCTTTTTATCTCATTCTTCCTGCAGGGGTCGCTACATTGGGAAGTGGGAGGCAGCTGCTCCCCCCACGGAATGAGTGATGTGTTCAGTGCCAGGACTTGCGCCCAGTACCCAACCTTCTTGTAGATATACTTGCCGTCCTCTTGGTGGTAATGGAATATGTTGTAGCGACCGAGGCCGTCTCCATATGCATCAAAGCGAACTATGTTCTCAGTGTCTGCTGGACGAAATGGGGCTAGATGGGGAAAAGACAACAAAGTATTTACACTGATTATGTTTGGAACAAAGCTGATTACATGTTACGGACAAAATGGGGGGAAAGACAGGTTACTTGTTAATGCATAAATTTTGTTCTTTTTTTCATAAAATGTTTGGTGATTTTATCTGTTAAGTTTAATCTGATGTCTAACTGATTAATAAACGAGAATCCACAGGATTTTCTACAACAACAAAAAAACATTCCTTTTACTGTATCAAATCCTGATCTAGTATCATTTTCAACCAGACATTTAATTTTAACAGATATAGTACTGTGCAAAAGTTTTAGGCTTGTGTAACTTTTTGGAGAACATTATTTTTATAGTATTACTCTTACGGTAATTTGCATATGTTCCCATATTAAATTGTGTTTTTTGTCCTAAACAAATATACACTTGCTACCCAGATAAATAACCTTAAATGTTTCCTGACTGCATAAGATTTTTGCACAATTCCGTACATAATGCATTATCCAAAAAATGGCTTGGTTAAATGTGCATTTCATAGACCATAGAAGTTATATAATCATAACAATAATATACACGTAAGCACTTCAACCATAGCTAAAGCTCTAGATTAAAATTAAGAGACCACAGCCAAATGTTTAGTTTCACTCGTTTCGCAATTTATGGGTAAGCTTATGTGTAAAATATACATTTTATGTAAACTCCAACCTGGCTCTTCTCTGTTTCTCATTAAAGATGGACTTCTTGCTTGCTGTATGAGACTCATATGGACTGTCCTAGCAGTGCACTTTCCACCAATTAATGTTTCCCATTCTTTTTGAAGGTCACTTGGTGTCATCCTCCAATTCATGAGGCACCGTTGGATAAGCTGACAGCCATCTCTGCCATTAGAAAGTCGCTTCTGCCCTCTACCTGCCTGGTTTTTGGTTGTTCCCAGTGTCTCCTGTTTCACCTTGTTCCTGTGTCCTGCTGTCTTAGAAATTTTGAGCCTGGAAGCGACCTGTCGTGTAGCCTTCTGCCAGCAGAACCGGGATTAAATCAGAATTTAAAAGCGCAGATTAAAAAATATAATATAGAGTGGTCTCTTAATTTTTTCCAGAGCCGTATGCTTATATTTTATTTATTTAGCACACGGTTCCACCCAAAGCCACATACATTTTGAGAAAGCCAGGTCAGATATTCCCTGGAGTTTCTGGGGGTTAAGGGATTTGCTCAAAGACCCAATGACGACATCATTCTGCTGACTCTTGAACTTACGACCTTCTGGCACAGAGTCCCACTGAGGCACATACCACCTTCTACAGTATATGACAAACGTGTTATTTTCTCATAAAATGGAACGCCGAAGCTATTGCCCTTTCATTAAAGATTAAAGCTTTTCCTTTTCATATGATCTGCTTGTAATTGTAAAATTTAATTATATCTGCATAAATCTGCTTAGCATAAAAACAGGCATTAAGGCAAAACTCAGAGGCTTATTTCCCAAGAAAGACGGTTTTTTGTTAGATGTAGAAATCTGCTCTTGAGAATACATACTGAATACATACTCAGCATAGCCTGTAGCATGCAAGACAAAGTGTGACTTGATTCATTACTGAGCTCTTAGCTGATAATGACTGCTTTATCCTTACAAATTAAATCATCACAAAATCTTTTCATGACCAAACAAAACACCTACACTGGAAATCCAATCTTACATTCATTTCATGTATTTGTCTGTTGTTAATTGGCCTACTTTGCTGACAGGAATAAACATTCATTATATACTGAAACTAATATAAAGTTGTACGAGCAACGCGTAATAGATATGCAATGATTTTTCCAGATTTTTTTTGTGATAGTATTATATGGTATAATTGACAGGCTGTAATTTTGCCCTTGTTAGATGTTTTTAAATGGCATAAGACTCCTACATTAGAAGGATTCGTCATATTTGTGACCCATCACCACGAAATGAGTCTTATGGAAGTTCTACCAGTGCGACTTAAGACTCATTTCGTGGTGACGGGTCACACTTATGACTCCTATCCTATAACAGGAGGTGTGGTGCCTCAGTGGTAGCCTCAGACTGCCAGCTTTATAGCTTTGATTCCTGCTCCCATGTGTGCGACGTTTGCATGGTCTCCCTATGTTTGCCAGGGTTTCCAGCAAAGCAGGCGGTTTCTTCAGTTCTCTCCAAGCCTTACGGATGCAGGTGAAGGTGTGTGCCCTGCAATCGACTGACATTTTTCCTCATGCCACAATCTTCTTGGGTTAGGCTCCAAGCTGATATAAACCTTAATCTGTAAAGGCGTTTATAGAACATGTATGTATATTCTGTATTACATATTGATGTTAGATATGTTTTTCAAAGGTGCTGTTTGGTGCAAACTCAC
The DNA here is from genome assembly GCA_026776945.1 of Isichthys henryi. Taxonomy (NCBI): domain Eukaryota; kingdom Metazoa; phylum Chordata; class Actinopteri; order Osteoglossiformes; family Mormyridae; genus Isichthys; species Isichthys henryi. The sequence goes on from JAODJX010000109.1 coordinate 24,763,481, forward strand.
CATCAAATTTTGTTTTCAAGATGAAATCCCGGTAGAACCTCTTGCCATTGCCTGGTTTCATAGCATCGCAAACCTTGGTGGAGTTGGGGCACACGGCCTGCCTCATGTTGTGCAGGGCGTGCGCCATGGCATAGACGGCGTTCAGCACGAACATGATCTTGGACTCTTCCTCAAACTTCCCGTTGCGCAGGGAATGCTGACTGCAGCTGAACTCCTGAAGGCTACACTGGAAGCGGTGCTCCCAGAACTCACGGAACCATGGGTTGCGAGTGTTGTTGTATGGATGCAACTTGGTGAAGTAGTCAGAAAACTCCCGCACGGGGTAGGAGGCCAGCTCAATGGTGAAAGCCCCGTCAGCTACCAGCTCACTGCCACGAACTACGCTCTCCTGCGCACCCCACCCGTCGCTGGCCACCCAGATGAAGGTAACGTTCATGCGTGCAGCTGCCACAAGAAGCTCGCGTGCATCCTCGCTTCGTGTGAACAGAATCACTACTTTGGCATTGGACTTCTGCTGCAGTGAGCGTATGACTGCATCGTAGCTCCAGCGACTCATGGAACGGCTGACCTTCGCAGACGTGGCGATGCAGATCTGGCGTGCTCGAGCTTCCTGCTGGAAAGCGTCGATACCCGTCTCACCGTAATCACCCTCCGAGGCCACAGTAGACACGTAGGTCCAGTTGAAATAGCGGAGGATCTCTGCCATGGCCTTGGCCTGGTAGAAGTCCGGGGGCACGGTGCGAGCAAAGTAGTCATAGCGCGTCTTGTCGCTGAGCTTAGCACTGGTAGAGGCGTAGCTTATCTGGGGAATCTGAAAGAGTCTGAGCAGGTTGGCCACCTGAAAGGAAGACAAGAGGCCAGAATATGGCAATAGGTGGTGGAACAGTTCACAGCAGACTTCACAAAATGAATGCCATCAGTAACATCTTCACCAATTTAATGGCCCCTAAAACAGAAATACTAAAAACAAAAGCAAGAATAAAGAATTTGTCCTTTGTTATCCATAAGCTATTTAACCAAGGCTTTGCACCTTAAACCTGCTGACGACGATCAAAATAACTGGGCTTAAAAAACTTTGAAATGTCTAGCAGCTGTTTCGGACGAACCAAACCTCTGTCAAATCCAGCCTGAAACACCATTCCATGTGTATAGTACTGTATGTTCCATGTGGATGCTGCACCAATCATAAATGATCATCTGGTTTCAGATTCCACTTTCTTCTTTTACTAGCTGCTCAGGCGGTGTGTTTCCGAAATTCTGTAAATTTTGAGTGTATGTATTACAACTGTATTGGTGGTCTCATGGGCCACATACGCAAATGTCCACCACCATCAGATAAGAATGATGAGAACATCAGATCCCTTTTATAAGGTGGGAACTGAAATACCAATAGCAGACCTCTTTCAGGGAGAACGCCTCATTGGCTTTGACCCACTGACCACACTGTCCCTGAGATGGAAACCAGGGCTCTCACAAATTCCTTTGGACCCAACAAAGGAATATAGTTCATCAACTTGCCAGGTCATGTGACCCAAATAAAGTGGGAGCTACTGAAAAGGGCAATCTAAATTTGGATTTAAAATCATAATATGCTCATGTCATCTTCATGTATCTATACATATTTGTTCAATAACTAATAATTGTTCCAAAACAATTTATGTAATTCAGTTTGCTGTTAGAAAAATCAACTTGTTTACTGTAATTTTTGGACTGAATGCTATTTGTCTTATTCTGAAAGAGATTTAGACAACATACCGTCTACAGGTAAAAGCTTATGGACACTGTTTCACTGTATATTTCTGACTGCAGATTTTTTGCTAATGAGTTCCCCTGTGTAAAGGAGGATGGGCCTCACAGCATCCCTGATTCTGATAATACTGGCCAATGGCATCAATGGATGGAAAGACACAAATTTGATATCTCCTCCATGTCAGAAAGGGGATAATAGGATGCGTTGTATGTACGTACCTCCTTCTGAGATTCCAACCTGATGAAGTCGGAGACATCCACCACAAAGTTGCATTTTTGGAGGTGAGCAAAGTTTAGACACTTCAGCAGAGACTTTACTCATTAGCTGAAACCACTGGACTGAATTCTCACCTAACTGCAATGTAAATATCACCAACCAACCTCTTTTTCTACAAACCTTGGCCTTAATGTATGTAGTTCGGTTATTTATGCCAATTTTTTACCTGTGTGTAAAACAATCTGTAACTGATATTATACCATGGCACTGTGGAATTATTGAATGTGATTGGTCAGAAGGGTGTTAATTAATCTATAACTGCACCTGTAGTACCAACTAGGCAAGACATAATAGTAAATCCATCCTTAGTTAAAACCGACGTTACTTAACATTGTTACTTAACAATTTAAAAATAGCGGAATCGATAAATACAAAGACACAGAAAAAGACGTATTTTTATAAATAACACAGCTGAGTACCAAGAGATACATGAAACTAAATACATTTTTTTAAATGTCTGTATATATTCTTACATTTCTTTGCCTCTGCAGTTCTGCATTAAAAAACTTATAATTCATAGTTTTGAGTGCATTAACTCACATTTGGCTAACATGTTTGTGCCTAAAGACATTTGGGCTTAGCAGTGAATTAACGATAGTGGCTTGGGTCATATCTAACCAAAATGTTTATTTGTTCTGCAAGAAGTTTATATTACCAAACACATTTTCAGTTCGTAAACGTGAAAATAATATCTTTAGGTCCAAACGTGTAAGCTGAATGTGTACTAGCTGTGGCACTCCAAGCCAAGTATGTTGGGTGGTTCTTCACCTCCTCGTGTGTAAAAAACGTATAACGCATGGCCTCTTGTGCACCAACCCTTACTTAGCTGAGTGCACCCCCAACCGTTCTCACACAGTTAAGTCAAAATTCTTTAGCGTGCGCTTCAAGGTCTTAAAAAGAATCCTCATCTAAACATTCAGGTTCACCTTAAGTGACACGTGACTAAAGTCCAGAACAGTCATTGTGAGACAATATAAATTATTCATTTTTAACATTTCTTAATATATGCCTCAAAATGCACTTATTGTTGATTCATTTATCTCTTTGGGGAAAATAAAAACAAAAACAAGACATATAATGTATGTACAGAGCATTTCCTCTTTAACTCAATACAGGGACAGCAGGAGGTTGTGGATAAAATCGATATGACAGACAGTCTTGGCAATAAGGGCATTTACACTGCCTGGCGAGTTTCTCGCTTAAGGGGCGTTACATGCCCTGAAGGTAGCTACGGTGCCATTATTCCCTTGGACGCAATTTATTTCTTGGTCATTAACTTGGCCTCTCAGTTACATTTTAAATGTATATCCTGTGTTTTTAGGGTTCATGTGACACCGTGCTACGTTGTTTTTAAGTGATTCTATCATTAAATTGGGGTGATGCTGAAACTGACACTACAAGGGTGTATACTGAGAATCCTGCCCAAACACTAAGAAAGGAAACCACACTGAATTTCAAGATCTTGAAATGGAAATAAGAGTTTCTGTAAGAATAGGATGTAAGAACACAGTTAATTACATCTGTTGATTTGCACCCACATCTCCCACTAACCCAATTAACTTACTTCCTTCCTTACTGTTGAAATTTGTGAAGAATAGCCGGGACTGGGAAAGCAAGGCTTCCTAAGCACTCCTGTCACCTCAACAGTGAAAAACACTGCTACCACAGTACATCACCATGGAAACTGGTGAAACATAGCAGTGGGGGGCCATAAAAAAGTCTCAGAAGTAAAAAGACTAAAGGACTTTTTGTCCTTGTGAGCACCCACTTCAAAATCAGCTGTTCCGCTGGCCAATCGAGAATTGATCTTAAACTGCATAATCATCCTGACCCACAAAAGGACAGTAAACTACACTGTGAAAACATGCATTGAGTTCTGAGAAAAATCTAATCAAAGTTGTACATGTTACATACACAATTTTACTTAGCATGATGTGTAGTGAAAAGCTGCCTGACTCCAAGAGTCAGAGTAAACAAAAATATAAAGACACAACACAAAAAATTATAATCATAAATAACTATAAACAGTCCCTCAAATAAAGTCGTAATTAGTCATATCTGTAAATTACCACAACCCTGCAAAATTGCTATGAAATATGAACTGATAGACACTACTGTCATTCTTACGAAGTGTTAGTAAGAGTCCCTCCTTCATTAATCATTCATTAATCATTCATTGGTGTTACTTGCAATGGTTAAGGTTAAAAGTATACTTAAGGTAGGCCTTATTTATAGCTTCTGTATGTAACACTATGTAATAGCACACAAAAGCAATGAAAGATAAAATTTATCATAATAACAATCCCCCTGCAATCAAAATAAAAGAAATCCATCCATCAATCTACCTCCCCACTGCTTATCCAGTTCCATCCGTGGAGGTCTAAGGCCACGGTGCTATCAATGGAGTTACAGTATCACCCTGAAGTTCAGCCATTGGTGACTGTCATAATCATTCATGTCAAATCATGCAATTCATTACTATACTCTGCTGGTGACTTTTAATGTTTCTACTCATCTTTTACCTTCTTCACTGTAATTTCTCACAGCAGGTTTATGTGATTCTTATAGTCACATAATTCTGTCTTTAATTATAATCACATATATTGTATACTCATTGTCAACACTGTTGATGGTTAACTTTTCTGACAAACATCCATATTTTCTATCCTTTTCTAGCCATTGGTTTTAAAAGGCAGGTCTTCTCGGCACAAAAATCTGATAACATTTATAACCGTCTTTGAATCTGGTTTTGCTTATTATTGTGCTTTGAACTGGCATTTCGACATTTAATAAATCAGGTAAAAATGATTTTCTAAATCATCAGACAGACTGTTCTGTGGCGTATTGCAGGAAATTGGACTTGCAGAGAAAAAGGTGCTTATTTCTTACGTGTTGATGTCTGGACATCTGTAAGGCATATCACACTGCAAGGATGCCCATTCCTGGATTTGGCAAGCACAGTACATAGAATTGCTCTCACTCTCTTTAACACATGAATACTCTTGGTACAGACATACAATGTATTCAGTTATTTTATGATATAGGCTACTATTGAATAAGACTGTGTCTTCCTATGTAATGACAATTATTGTAATCCAATGACACATTACTTGAATTTAGTACGCAAACATACCTGTCATGCCCCGATCGTCCGATCCTCCTGTGTGCCACGCCCCCTGGTTACCCACGTGTGATTCCCTGATTGTCT
>JAODJX010000109.1:24819898-24842258 GCA_026776945.1 Isichthys henryi
CAGGCGGGGATTTGAACCCGGGTCCCAGAGGTGTGAGGCGACAGTGCTAACCACTGCACCACCATGCCGCCCCATAGGAGGTGATACGATCGAACATATTACATTTAAATTCCTATTTAAAAAGAGACGAAACAATGTAATTCGGCTGACTACCCTTCAACTAGTTTTAAAGGATTTGAAGTTGTTGCAGAATGTCATTTCAGAATAATGTACTATTGTTGAAGGATTTTTCTGATGTTAAATTTGGAGTAGCTGTAAATAATAAAGTAATAAAGTAAATCATTTAAAATTATGCATTGCAGGTTTTTTTCTCCTCAAAAGAAAAGGGCTTTTACTATCTTTAACATACTGTTCATAAGACCAGATATCAGTTATGAATGTGTTTATTTTTGGGGAACCTTCAGTTATAACCTCTGGAATCCCACCACCACCACCTTAAATTAACAAATGAGATAAACTGAGACTGCCAAGCAAAAATATAGCTGTACCGCAAAACACAAAAGAAAACTGCAATTAGCAACTGAGAAAAATAATTTGAAAAGGTTTTATGACAGTTAGTGACCCCAGTGTGAAAATCAAACTTCTTATGTAAAAGACAAAAATTCCCACTTAAAATTCCACACCATAAGCACTTCACTGGCTGGCTCTTTGCTAGAATGACTTTATCGCCAGGAGCAAACACATGTTCCAGCACTCTGGCCTGGCCATCTCTCAGATCTCTCAAAATGTCAACACTGTGACCTTACCCGCCCCATCTCAAGACACCATTGCCTTTTGCGAGCCCAACATCTCTGGACCCAGACAGCAAACACCAGGACCCATGGAGCATCTGAGCAGCCAAATATCAGACCCCGCTTGAGGGTAGCTACTTCAACTGACAGTCAGATGGCTCATGAGTGGCAGCTGAGGTGCGCTAAATGCTAATGAATTTCTATGAAAAGGTCCCACCACCAGGGACATGCCGCTCGGAGGAAGGTTTACGTAACCTTCACCATGGCACCAGCCCCTGACATAGACGACTTCACTGCTTGACAGCATGCACATATGATGACGCTTTTGGCTGTCAAATATTCCTGCTCTTACATGCACCATTACACTAAACATCAAGGATGCAAATGGGTGGAAAATTTCAGGTATATTTTGGGAATATATGATTAACCGCCAACTGGTGGTCATATTGGAAGATCAGCTGTTACTACAATACTTTTGATTTTGACTTTTTACCGCTTACACACCACATGAAGTTAAAGGCCAAACTACGCTAAGTTCATTTTTTTTGTTAATGTTTTTTTTTTGTCTTAAAAGTAAAACTAAACTGCAAAAATGGATAATGTTCAGAAAACTAATCAACTACCTACCAAGCTTGCAAGCTAACTGATGTTTTGGTGAAGTTTATTCTGTGATGATCTAACCAACAACCACCTGGTAGAAGGATCTTTGCTCAAAGCCCTGACACTGGCTGCAGCAATAATCTTACAAATCCCCCTAACATCAGCTGCCTCTAAACGCAACTAGTGTCTCTTTGGCAATATACACACAAAAGTAGGCTCACAAATGTACAGCTGGAGAAACTGGTGGCAGCTGGACCAAACATGAGGCTCTTTAAACCTGACCCCGACTCTTTGGGTGCGGAGTCTGACTCTGATTGAGCATTTATGACTTTGAGCCAGATGCTCTAGATTGAAAAACACTGACTCTCATCATCAACCCTTATGCCTCTCACTACGGGATTGTATTCCATAGAGTGCTAAGTTAAATACAAGTCTTCCACAACTAACTCTTACTAATATACATAGTTTTTGCATGTTTGGCAACTGTACATATACAGAAAAATATAAATTCCCCAATAATTTCCCCAATAAATTCCCAAGGAAAATTTCTAAATTTTCCTAGAATCTGCATCCCTACTCAAGCTGCCTTTGTAAGTCAGTGTCAGTTTTATTATTTTGCAGGGCATGGTGACTTAGTAGTTAATCACTATGGCATTACATCTCCACGGCTGTCAGTTCAATCCTTGTCCCCAAATGTGCAGTTTTCTATCCATAGGCCAAATAAATGCAGTTAGGGGAACTAGTGTCTGAAAAATGCCTGAAAAGAGTATGTGCTGTGCTGTGCTGGACTGGACTGGATTGCCCTTCAAACAGGGTATCCTGTACGCAGTGACCCCTGGGGTGGCTGTGTGCTCACTGTGACCCTGCACTGGCTAAGCAGTTATGGAAACTGGGTGGATGAGTATTTTTATTTCATTTTTCTGAAAGAAAATATTACTTAGGATATCAATTATTCATACGCCGAATGTAACTGGATGATTGACTGACTACTAGAGATAATCACATTTGTAATAGAGGTAATGTGAAGCAATTGATTTTGCCAAATACTCTACAGTATATCTCACATGCATTAAAAATGAGAAAGTTCCTATAATCAGTCACAAACTCACGATTCAAGTGCAATTTAGAAAAATCAGGAGGGTGAAATAATATTTTATTATTGAAATAAGTTACTCAGTAAAGAGCCCCTAGAAGGCGTATCGGAAGCAAAGCTCAAAAAATGCAAATAATATTGAAATTAATGAATTTCCCCCTTAGAAATAAATTTCCCTCTTATAAATGATATAGGAGGATGAGTAAAGGACAGCATAAATAACACGGAAACTCGATTCCTCAATTGAACCACAAGTATGAACGGATCAGGAATTACTGTAGTAACATCTCTGGAAATACTTTCAACTTTTCCATAAAAACAACAGACATGACACAGTCCACGATGTACTGTTACACTTGAAGCACCCCCACCCATTTCACAACATAAAGCTATGTGCTTGTTTCACTGAGCCTCGACTTCTCCAGTTAACACAGGCTGACAGCTCTAGATGTGGAAGAGCAGCATGCTTCAGGCACAGTGCGCCAAAGGATTTGCTTGTCCTCATTAACAGGCCTGCGATGATCACCTCTCAGCGCCTTGCCCTTGTGAGATGCGACTTTTATCGTGTGGCCTTCAAGACAATACAGTTTCCCTTCTTAAACGATTCACGTAATACAGAATGAAAGGTTACCTATCACCCCCCACTATTTTACAACTACTTCATAGCTTAGGAACTGCAAAACACTGATTTGCTTGCTGCCTTCAGCAGGAGAAGGTAATTCAGAGGCAGTTGGCTGGATATTTATCTGGTCAAATTCACACTATGCTGTCAGCACAACACGGTGGAGGTTGGTAGTCTTAAACAAGCCCCCTAAGGCAAGTCTGATTCATTTTACTTTATTACATGATTTATTCTTTTTGCAATACACCTCTGTGCAAGTTAGTTTACATGGTTTCAGCTCACCAGCAGAACACACTGAAGAATTTCCAAAAGTCCAGTTTGATTCTTTGAATATTACAGCAGTAGAGATCCACTCAGTCACGAACATCTAACATCATTGTCCCATATTCAGTAGGCAGAAATGTTACTCGTCAGACTCTAGTACAGCATAAGCTCTAGTACAAGTATGACAAATTCCCAAAGAACTGCAGGATTTTTTTCCCCCAAATGGAACACAACGAACCACGAGAGACAACAAGGCAAGTGAAATGAGAGAAAGAAGTGAGAAAATTCAGTTTGCCAGTTCTTAATAAAGAGTTTCGGCATTACGTTCAATATTCATCCATATTTCCAAGTCAGATACAAACTAATGATGTGCCAAAATTTCGGCAATTGAAAATAATCGATAATTAAAAATTGAATTTCCAGTTTCGGCCGAAATCGTTGACTGAAATTGTGATGTTTAAAACTAGAACTGCCTACATTTTTTTAACCTCATTCAACCAACGGCAAGGCACTGAGGTACCTTGACTTTCCACTTTTGGGCCATCGTGTTTCCCTAATATTTGTCCTTCAAGAAAATAATGGGAGAGTCAGTAATCCTGACTGCTGCAGGCTAACTGAGTCACTGTTTAAAAAAAAGCAGTAAAACTCATTATAAATTCATGTTTATGTTATACATTTACTTTCGCTTTGTATTCCTCATCTGCCACTGGGACAGACGACTCAATTCCAGTTGGCAAATACACTCGAAATTAAATTAAAAGTGGTATGTGTGTGGGAGTTGTTCAAAAAAGCCAAAGACATGTATGGACTGCGAGTATCGGCTGCGTGTATTATTTGTTTTGCTTTGTTTATTGCAACGGGTTTCATGGAGGCCTAATATCTACGTACATTTCAATAAAAACATACTTTTTAAATTAAGTGTTTCAACAGGGTTAAAGTGTACAAAGATAACATTGCTGTATAAAGTTGTTAAAACTGCATTTATCCATTTCAGCATTTCAAACGTGGTCTGTATTTTATAAAAACTTTTCAGCTTTACAGTTTCAGGACACGATCCACTGTATTAGGAACATAGAACCATTGTTGGTTTAGGGTAGAGGTGGCCAATCCGCAGAAGGGCCAGTGTGTATGCAGGGGTTTGGAGTAACAGCTGTTCAAACCCAGCTGTGAGGAATCTTCAGCCAGTAAGTCATCTTATTAATAATCTAATTAGGGAGTTGCAGCGAAAAACTGCATACACAACAGGCTTTTCTGGATAAGACTTCCCAGCCCTGATTTAGGGTGTTAGACTTGTTGCTGTTATTAACACTAATAGTGGATTAGCGAAAACCAAAGGGCTGCATATGACATTTTACCTACTGCTTGACGGCTAAAGGAGGCTGAAGTTCATAATTTATATATTTTTTTTTTAGTTTCTTTTATTTGATAAGCTCAAAAGCAAAATTAATTGAATACACAAATATGAACAAATTGGTACATAAAAGATCAAGTAATTGCCCACAGTTTCTCGGTTTTGTAATTCAGTAGAAAAAAAACAGATTTTGGTTTCAGTGTTTCGGCAAAAAAATAATTTCAGTGCATCAATAATACAAACTAAAGATCTTAAATTGTGATTTATGCTCACTATATTGTGACTTTTCAAATACAATATTCAGGTGTTACTACATCAGATTTGACCAAGAAAATTGCTCATTGACTGATTGGGAAGGAATTGTTCATCGTCACCTTTCTACATTTAAATGATAGGAAAATGAGATCAAAACTGATCAACTGTCAAAAAGGAACATTGCTTGATAGCACACATCCCATCACAGAAATGAACACAATTCCAGCCAATCAAAGAGCAGTCTTAAGATCAGACAACCTAGGCCCAACAAACACACAGAAAGGTTGATTTAGTGGAGCACAGCACATGTTGCTGTTTTGGTATCATGGAAGAGGTGAGCGCTCCCTCAGGGGAGACCCCGAGTGTCTGAGGAAACGCTGTGGAAAAACAAGACAAAATAGATGTCGGTGGTGTGGCTGAACTTTGCCAATTTACAGTTCAACACAATATACTGATGCTGTGTACTGTAAACTTTGCCAAAATCTGGAAATACTACAAACTTTTTTCACCACTTGAAGCACCAACCTTCAGTAGAGTATGCAGAATGCAAGCACTTACAGTCGGACACCAGCAAGTGGGGTTTCCACTTTCAGTCTGTAGAAATATACAGTAGGATAAATCGTGTCCTGTATTGGTCAAAAATGTTGCATAGCGTTTTACTTTTCACTATGGGATGGGTGACAGCTGTAATCTAAAAGGGAATTTTATACAAAAATGGAGCCTTGAAGTAAAGAATCAATGACTTGAATCATATTGTGACAATTATCAATATCGACAATATAATATTTTGACATGTCGCCCAGCTCAATGTACAGTATTCACACACACACACATTCTTTTTTATACAAACACACACATTGCCTTAAAAAGCACAAAGTTCTCGCACTCAAAAACACCAAAGTTCTTGCTACAGCTGTCTAGTTTATGGGGAGGACAACAGCATCAAGCGCCATGTGACCCAGAAAGCGTTATGAGCCGAAGCCCCTTTAATCACAAGGTAGGTTCAAAGGACAAAGAACAAACACAAGGAATCTTCACTGTTACTGGAGACAGATTCTACAAGAAGCCTCTAAAAGTAGCACAATCCATCCAGCCCTCAAGCTGAAAGGGTCTGAAGATTCTGCTCCCATCTGGTATCTAAACAGTCTGTTTTTAGCATTGACAAGGGACCCCCACACCTAGCATATGAACCACTGTTTGCAATCTGGACAGCCTTTTCAAAGGCGCAAAAATCCATACATCGTCTTCATTCTAAAGCGAACATCAAGTGTCCAGATATTGTCATATATATGAGAGTTTTTTTCCTCTAGTCTTGAGGAAAACTATGAGGTACTAAAAGCACAGAAAGCTTGCATTAAATATATAGATGGACCTCCATACATAAAAAATGAGGCCCAGCTGCTTTGGGGGGGCCTTTAATTTTTCCAATTTGAAGAGGCCATAAGTCAAACAGTAATTGCACCCCTGAGAGGAAGACCTACTGAGAGGCAATAAAACTGTAATGGAGAGAATGATGCTTTTGAGTGACATTAATTGTTGAGAGACAATTTAACTTCATTGGGCAGGTCTGCAGAATGTGAAGTGACACTCACCAACATCCTGATACTACCATTAATGGCTGTGATGTCACAATTCACCACAGTTCAGCTACAGAAACAAATATCATGAACATTTACACATCCTGCTTGCACACACATGCAATCACAGAAGTCATAAAAAATTTAAAAGAGTGCTGAAGGGCAGGGATAGAATTTGATCAGATATCTGTACAGTCTAAGTCCAGAGAAGGAAACATTTGTCAGCAGTAATAACTGAGGTTTCTTTTGAGAGATTTGACAGATTTAAATGGGTCATAATCCCAATGTACAGTGCATGGCTGCAGTATAACCAAGGCTCTTGAGAATCCCCTGAAAGAAAACTTTACTTCGCAGATACAGACACCAAAAAAACTGGCGGAACCATTTTTGATAAGATTTGGGGAAATAAAAACAGCTTCAGAATAACCAGACACTTGCCACATGTTGATTAAAATATTTTTCTGTGTTAAACCTAGTTGCATGTCACAACTCAATCCAAGATCAAAACGATCAATGCAAATTCACAGAACACATCAGGGGGCTTCATACACCAAATTTGGATGGGCGTCAGATGTAATATAAAAGGGAATTTTATACAAAAATGGAGCCTTGAAGTAAAGAACTAATGACTTGGATCATACCAATATCGACAATATAATATTTTGCCATATCGTCCAGCTCAATATACAGAATTTTTGTGTTAAAATGATACCTTGGAAAGAAGAACAATATAAAAACAAGAAATCGAGTGGCTGAGTAAGGGACTATGTTATATGGAGGAAGGCAGGGTACAGAGAAACTGAAAAGATTATGCCAAGGACTATACAGATCAAAACTTTGACACTACTGAGTTTTTTTGTAATTTTAGTTAGCATATAGGAGGATATTTTGGAGGACATAATGTTCTGAGAGTATCCTCCAGTGTAATACAGTATCACATTAGGTCACACTGCCAGGCTGTGCTTGCCACTGTATAGATATCTGTAGTGAATATTTCTAACTTTGTTCACCAGTAGCTACAGGGGATGTTACACGTGTACAAATAAACTCAATTTGTTGCAATATTTTCTTGTGTCCTAATTCTTAAACGCTATTTTTCCACAAGAGCCGTAATTGGTACCGTTTACCATTCACAAAAACTTTCTTAACCACCTCGCCATTCTGTAGTGTGACTTATGCAGGTTTCTGATTACAGGCACTGCAAATATAATCATTACCTGCCTGGAAAAGCATGTCTTTGGGTTGCGTGTGGAAACCAGGGAACACAGAGAATATGTGGAAAGTTCTCAGAACTTCAGTATGTGTCGAGTTCTCTACAATGGCCGAATCCAGTGAGACGTAAACAGAATTACATCAGCAATAAGGCTGGGTGTCTGACTAGTGGTCAGTTTGGGGAATTCCAGTGCCATGCAGACACACATCCACAAGCGATCTCAGCTTCCCACTAATGTCACCAGATGTCCAAAAACCATTCAGTTCCATCTTTCACTCCCACTCGTCATATAAGTATATTAAAAATGAATGTCTTGGACAACTAGAACTAATTTCCTATGTTTAATTTAAAAAATAATAACATCCCAGATGATGGGGGAGAGGGTAGTGAATAATACATAGCAAGTCCAAATCTGGAGAATAATTCAGTAACATGTTGAAGGTAAAACAGAGGGCAGTATGTAAAAGAAGGGGAGGAGGTTGAACACATGGCCTGGTTAGAATTTATTCATGGCATTCAAACTTCAAAGACCAGGAATTTGAATCGAAAAGCCGTCAATGGACTGAACATCTCTCTAGCCAGGCAAATATCTGTCAGACTATCGATTACATGTCACTCATTCTGCTGTTCGTGGTGGCCATGCTCATGTTCTATGTAGATTGACTTTCATTAGTCTTCAGCATGTAAAAATGTAGTAAGGAGTGTAGATCAGGTCTGGACAGACTGCAGACTTTTCTTTCTAGCTTGTGAAATTTATTAAGTCTAGCAAAATCATTCGCTGTATTCCTTCATTTTCAATTTTGTGTCAGCGTAAAATGTTTTGAGCTGGAAGATTTTCCGATTTTTCCTTTCTAAAGAATTTTCCAAAGAAACGCTCATCAGTTTTCTCCATCATCTTTTTATGTGTCAACTGTTTGCTCTCTCTTTCTGCTACAAGTAAGACTTCTGCAAACTAATAATAAAGAAGAACGGAATGCAGAGGACAATGCAGGGAGGATATCGATACAAAAAATTGTGTAGGTCTGCCTGCATTTGATCGCCACACCAGTAGGGGGTGCCTTCGGGCCTGACAGCTTGGGGTGAGCTGGGCTACTGACAGGAAACGTTGCAAAGACAGTCTTTGAAGCGTGTGTTCTTCTCCTGCTAGAAGGAAAACAGTGTTACTGCCCGCTGTGTAGCCACCTGCATGTGGCAACACAGATAATTAAACCTCATCAGCGACATGGCCGGCCCTCCTCGTTAGTTCGTTTACCCGGCAGCTCTGGAATGAGGCTGAGGGAGCAACTGCACCTGCTTCATCCTCTCAGATGACAGTGATTAGCCCTCCTTCCCCAATCACTCTACACCGTCACCCTGGAAGTGTTTAATTACAGCTTGTGACACCAAACTGTTGCTCTCTGCTAGCTGTTTTTTATTACAATCACTACCTTTCAAGAGCTTCCAGTTTATTTCTGAGTTTTTTGTGGGCAGTGGGCGAACTGGAACTGTAAAAATATCTTCGAATGGATAATGAAACTACACACAATTAACTTGTAACTAATGTTGGGCTCCCATCCCAAGGGGTTTGTGTTGCTTATACCTCTGAATATGGTAGCAAAACACAAATGCCTAAATCTGCCTAAATATGCTATATGAATATGTACGTATCCATCCATTTTCTGAAACCGCTTGTCCTATTCAGGGTCATAGGGGGTCCGGAACTGGTTCCGGAGGCTATGGGCGCAAGGCAGGGATGGGGCACTAACCCATCGCAGAGTACACTCACACACCATTCAATAACACACACCTAAATGAAGATATATTAATGCACAAAATAAACACAAGAAATCATGACCAAAAGAGAAAATCTTGTCTCTTAACTACTTAAATAACTGCCAACTCATGTAACATTACGACGAAAGGTATAATTGTATACAGATATGCTCTACAAAGGCAAATTATGGCAAAAATGCTGGTACTGAAACTGCCTTGGTTTCTATCATTTTCACATTCCATGTCCTTCAAAGTCCAAGCACAGCTCAGCTAATATTCTGTCACAAAAGAAGAGCTTAAAACGATTTTGGTCATAGCTCAGTTTTCATAAAATATAAAGTTGTTGGCAGAATTGTATACAATTTTTATACCTTGTTTTTACATTAGCTACAGCAGGATAGGGAGAGAGAGGATCTGATCAGATTTTGAGATCTTACAAGGCCCAGATTATTCTGCCCGCAGGCCGTGGAAAGGTCTCTGCAGACCATATGGCCTTATCAGACCCTTAGGCCATGAACAGCATAATAAGCATTAATGACCTATGAGGGCCAGCATCCACATCTAGACAAAAACAGCCCCACAGCTAGCTGTGCTGGTGCGGAAGCCATCGACTAGACCTCCCTGTAGCTTGTTTCTTAGAACGCCGTGAGGCAACAGACATTCTCTATACAATAGAAATCTTATTAAAAAACATCACTTATGAATTAGTAAGAAAGCGTGCATGCAGATGTATCCGCTGTAACTGAGAAAATTCCCTACGTGAGAATAAACTAATGATTGTAGAAACAAATGGATGGACATCGTTATGTTGCTGGTTTAGCTCTGTCTCGAAGCTCCATAGATTTAACAGAGCAGTGTGCGATTCTGTTGGTGAAGTAATGATACCTGATAACATTATCGGAAGGCTTTGGGGAAGACATGTAACGACCCACCCAATTTATGATTCTGATCGATTCAACATTGGGTTAGGGTTAGTTTTGATTTTTCAATGATATTTTCAGGAAAAAAACAAATAAAAAAAAGTGCAACATTTTCCCATTATTTATCAACTTAAATACCCCTTTTGTTAAATTAAATGTTTTTGTTTCATTTCCTTAATAACCAACAGTAATTATTTACAAACATTTATATGGTTGGAGAAAAAAAATTGTAGCATATTCACTAAAACATTCCGTCTATCACAAATGAAAAACGTTAACAACAAATGGGCCTTTTCTTAACCATTTCGCCATTCCATAATGTGACTTATGCCAGTTAAATTTAGTTGGTTTCAGTTAGTGGGCTGGCCTAGATATTGCGCCTTCTGTTGTCTAAATTATGCAATTACAGCTAGGAAAAACTAAGATTACGCAGCCTATTCATTATTTGAGCTACTCAGAGGTTCATTTTTTTTTTTATTTCCACAAATTGAATGGTCACAAATGTGTACTGTGATGTAGTGTCGCACTTTTGTTTCTGGGCTGTATCTCATGGCTGGCAGAGTGATCACATTATCATGGCACAAGGCCCCAAGTCCTGCTGCAGGGGTATCAGGCAGACGGCTGGTCCAGCGCCCTAAACTCAAGCCTTGCCTTTGCTTAACCTGCAAACATTCCCATATGAGAGCAAAAATCGGATATGTAAAAACTAAAGAATTCCTAAGAACTTACAGAATGTTGAATAAAGTATAACTATCAGGTCCCAGGCAGTAGGAACTGTAGGCGCTGAATATTGAATATTCTTCGTTGTCCGTCTTTCCAGATCCCAAGCCACAGAAAATATATATATATATACACACACACACACACATTCAGTCACAGACTCCATCAAGCCTATTTGTAGTTAATGTGTGACAGGCTCTTGGCATGTTTGACTTTTATTTAAAAAAAAAAAGAGGGGGGGAGTAATGGTTTCTTCCTAAGATGCAATTAAAAAATGTAGGAGGAGCTGGCTGGCAAAGGGACGAGACACTAGAGAGGACAACTTAAGAGGAACCTGGAAGCAGCTTTTTATTTCCCA
Source organism: Isichthys henryi (assembly GCA_026776945.1). Taxonomy (NCBI): domain Eukaryota; kingdom Metazoa; phylum Chordata; class Actinopteri; order Osteoglossiformes; family Mormyridae; genus Isichthys; species Isichthys henryi. Next base: position 24,831,355 of record JAODJX010000109.1, read on the forward strand.
ATGGCCATGAATTCCATGTACTCCTGCATTAGGCTTGAACACGGAGAGGAGCACGACATGTTTCAGAAACACCTGACAAAAAGGTGTGAAGGAGTTGATGAATCAACCAGCAGAAGACTGGAAACATGGCTGGTCCACCTTATCAAATTCACACAGCTCTGGGTAGCTCTAGGACTTCTTCCTTTAGAAGCACTTCAGGGGGAGAACGGAAAATGGGCACATCGAGGAGGGAATTAAAATGGTACGGCCACTTTTCACGCTGCTATTAAGTATCACTATTCTCATCTCTCAGACCAAGTTCAGACACCTGCCGAGTAACAAGAGGATGGTATATAAACGAAGAAATACACAAACTATGCCAAACCATGGAGGAGGTAACCTATTGGTGGGTCAAAGAAAGCCTCACATGTAGCTCAGGCACGGAGAATGCGGGGATACCGGCAACCACCAGCATATGTTAGCCCTTCAGAGTACTTAAATACCAGCCTACCGCTTTCACTACTAAACACTGAAAATCATCAGACAGACTTGCACAACAGCAATTAACTTAATTAAATTTAGATATTTTGAAAAAGATTACATTAAAACATTTTATTGTCCACTACAAACACTAAACTTCTTGGGAGTTTTTCCTTGCCACTGTTGCCTTTGGCTTACTCACTGGGGGCTTTGGGTGCGGATGCTGTAAAGCGCTTTGAGACGATGTAATATTGTGATAATGCGCTATACAAAAATAAATTTGTTGTTTGTTGTAAACCTTCTCACAGAAAACACATTTATGGCAAGTAGGTTAAGGACACAGTCTCGCTTCTGGCACCATCCAGACCAGGGTTGGCTTTGAGGGAGAGTATCACTTTAAAGTCAAAATGCGGGCAAGCAGATAAAAGGGGCAACTAACTCCATGGCCAGGAGCTCCCACTGGGTCTGGACAGATGGAGAACCCCATGCGGTAAAGCGACACTCTGACACCACACTGGGTGGCTCTGTTGGTGTGGTCTCACGTCCAGTGAAGAGAAAACCTGACGAGCTTTCATATGAGCACAGACACAAGAAAGAGGGGATTCCTAAGGCAGGGAAGAGGTAGGTTCCTCAACACAGCAACCACCCATTATGCACATGCAGATTTGTAACTTCTGCTCAGATTTTGGTGACAGTAGAGAAGAGGACATAGTAAGCCTTACCTTGATGTATGATTTCAGTAAGGGGTAGACCCGCTGCACCCCCAGGAAGATGGAGAGGGTTGTCCTGTGAGGGAAGGACACTGTGACAGCGTGTGTGACAGCAGGGAAGGAGAACACCTGGAAACCGAACTTCTGGTAGAGCTGCAGCATGTCTTCGTTGGGCTTGTCCTCCCCCTCGCTCAGAATGCTGCCTACCGCATAGCGGCACTTCTCCGGAGTCACCTGCCACACCGACAGAGAGAGGCACCCCGTTAACGTGGGGACTTCCATGCGTAAAAACATCATTGGCAGTCTGAAGGTCTGCTGGCAGGTTTCAGCAAAAATTTGCTACCTTCAACAAGCACAAAACCACGATTCAGTTTAGCATACTCAACATTACACCAATGTTGTGCCACTCAAAAAGGGGGGGGGGGGGAATAACAATAGTGGTGCTGGACAGCTATGGGTATCGCTCTGGCAGGCCACAGACCACTGGCCCCCGCCACACTGGGGGTGGAAGGTCAGTTCCTGTTTGTCTGGAAGCTGTCAAGTGTTGTGGAGTCACACAAACACAACAGCAGATGGAGCTCAGCTTCTACGCCCAACCGTGTCAACACCCCCGCATCACCTTCTTAAGCGGAGCTCATGGCATTTCATCACACTCATCATTATACGTCTCATTCACCTCTCACTCCGTACTGACACCTACCAGCTTTGAAATGAAATCAGCCGCACCCTTCACATCCTGAACCGTTTCACGTTAGTGGCACCTCCTGTACATGCCATGTCTCGGTTAATCTCCTGCCAGGTCTTGCTGCCCCAAGACTGGTGACAACCCTATGCGATCGCAAGGAAACAAAATGGCCTTTGTGTGCATACCCATCATCTATTCCAGCACATTCTACAGTATCAAAGAAAACCATTAAACAAAAAGGGTGAAGCTTATGCTGGTGTCAGCTGGATGACGCTGGGCAATCTGCAAGGGCCGTCAGCTGCTCCCCCGGGTCATGCAAAGCTACACACTCCTGCCAGCTGAGTCAATGAGAAGCATCGGTCATTCCTGTCACGTTTGTTAAAATAAAATAAAATGGAGGCATAAGTTGTACAGCTGCTTCGCCAAATGCTCTCAGAATGACAAGCGAACTTCAGGGAAAAAGCCCAGCACAGTCGCTTCAAACAGATATTCAGAAGATGATTGTTTGCATCTGATTGGAGAGGTACGCTTTTATTAATTCAGCGTACATTTTTTTGGAAGCCACATCGGGGTAAAAGTGTAATTGGCGCCTCTACCACACTCCGCACTCCAAGCTGATCAATCTTCCTTCCCCACTTAAGCTCAAAGAGAGGCTCTCATTAGGGGCTTTCCAGCTCGCCCTTCGCGCCATAGGAGTGCCGCGGCCCGCAGACCCAGCAAATGACAGCCTTCTAGAGCCCACGAAGAAAACAAACCCTGAAGCCTACTGTGCCAATTAAGAGAGAAGAGAGTGAGCGCTACCAAGCCCAAGCTACATTTTATATTCCCTCACCTTACATCAGAAGCACAAAAGCTTCTGCATCAAGAGCAGCAGCTTCACTCTGAAATCAACTGCTAGAGGCACAACGGGAGGAACTAGTGGGAAAAACCTGCTTTTGTGGGGACCCCAGACACTGAATGCCACATAAATAAAAAATAAATAAAGTCTGCTCCAGAGAAGGCAGAGCTGAATGCCATCTTTGATTCGCCTGGGTGATAATTGGTGCGCTGGGTGCTGGGATGTTGCAGGAGCTCTCCTGCTAATTAGACATATAGCTACTTTTTTTTCCTTTTGGGGGGGGGGGGGGTGACACTTTGAATCTCAAAGATGGTTCCTACTCTTTGCAATTCTGCTTTTTCCTAGCCTGATTTACGTGCACGTGTTCCCCCAAGGACCTCCTGGAAACACAATATCGCAATCCAGGTGATGGAACTGCAAGGATTCATTTTACAAAGGCAGGCCGTTTGGCACTGGGTAATTCCTGTAAGCACCCACATATCGTATCCGGGAGGCACCAGCCTCATCTTCGACGTCCCTGAAACTGCCCTCGGCAATGGCCTTTGAGGGAACTTCATCGTTCATAAGTCACGGCTAAATCCAGAAGTTTTACTAAAGTACTTTTAGAAAGAACAGCCTTCTGCAGTTCTGTGGTTCTTTTCTAATTGTAATGAAATTTGATTTCATTGCATGAAATTCTGATTTGCTGTAGACTTCTTAGTGGTGTAGGATGGTGTATAAACCATCAGGTGCAGTGGGTTGGATAAAACTGTGGATGAATATGGGTTTATATACATTTGTTGTGGGGGGGACAAAACATGTCTTGAGTGACAAATCACTGAAGAAAATTTGGTCAAAATTAGTAAATTTTTCCTTAAATTTAGCGCATGAAAAGGGGCATTTCATTTCTAAATAAAACAATCATGAGGAACCAAAACAATCAATTTCCATTAAATGCACACATGATTTCATACAAACTTTATTTATCAGTAATTAATACATTAACAACAAATGTTCAGTTTACATTATTTTTCTATTTCCTACCAGAAACAGTATCCATGAGAAATCTTCACTAACATCCTATTAGGGCACAGATTTGTTTTGTTTCTTAGTCTAAGTGAACAACAACTGGAGGATGTGTGGTTGACTTTAGATTTGATCAATGTAATCTAACTGGCTTAGTCAAAGTCTACATCATTTTCACATTTTTTGTAATATGAAAAATTCCACAAAATTTTAAATGATTTCATACAAACTTTATTTATCAGTAATTAATACATAAAACAAAAATTTAATCTCTGCTTATGACACATCTGCATTCATATTATTTGAAATAACACTACCTCACAGAAAGAAAGAATTTCACGCGCAAGAATTTCTGGGTGGCAAGACTGAAAAAGGCTCTCCAGTCTTGTTTTCTTCGGCATCAAATATGAAATTTACCCATATGTAGGTACGTTTGATCACACCTAAAGTCGACTGTAGCACAGAGGTAATGGCACAAGTTTGCAAACAGACTTTATAGACAGAACTGAATGGTTTCTGCTTCTCATTAGGGTGTAGGATGTATCTATCATGTGCTTGAAGCGGGTTAGATCAACATGATCCAACGACATGAAAATGCAATCAGAACTAATTAAAGATACTATTTCTGATAGGATCATTTTAAATCTCATCCTGACATTTTCGTCTGTACAGTTTTTGGCATTTTAGATTATTATTATCTTCTCTTTTTCATTGATGAATATCTTAGTATATGAATAATGTGTTAATTTGCATCAGTGTAATTAAAACTACAGGGCAACAAAAATAACAAATATGCTGTAAAATTGCATTATAATAAATGCTACGTGAATAGGAACTTCATAGAAAGAATTATATCTACTATTAAGCTTAGAACTGTCATTTCTCTGAGCACCTTTACAAAATATCATGCAGTAACGCATTACGCAGCATTCTTCTGACAGCCTTAGCACATAAACTAAAGACAAACAATGTCCATCCCTCAATCAAAACATGGAAAATTCATATTTTAACTGCGTATCGCGGCCAGGGTTATGGAGGGGTGCCAACTGCAGGCAGTAGAAGACAAGGCTGGGATACACCCTGAATGGGATGCTAATCCATCACAGGACACATACATATACAGACACACACAACACAGACAGTTAAAAAAAAAAAACACCAGTTTACCTAAATGCATGTCTCTGAACTGAGAGGGAAACCACAGTAGACAAGGAAAACCAGGGCAAAATTGGGAAGAGAACGGGCACACACTCCACACATACAGAGCAGAGGAGGAATTCCACATCCCGAACCCACAGAATACAAGGCGATAGCGCACTCCGCTGAGCTACCATTATTGTACAAAATACTACCATGGCAGACCTCTTATCAGAACAAGTGCTACTGACAGCTGCAAACTAAAGGCAAACTCGTCATTCTGTCTCCATTGAATAGTCAAGTAACTGCTAGACCCATCATTTTGCCCTTACAGAGTTAAGTGTTTCATTCACAAACAATTTGATTCACTGTTATCTTTAAGCATAGTATGCTTTTATGGCTATTTAATGTCATGGCCATAACGTAGAATGAAGAGAAATTCCACACCCCACAACCCATGACACTAATGCCACCTGGTAGCTTCATAACTGAGGAGCATAACTTTGCAGCTTGAGAAGGTGAAGGTCACCATCAGACAGCAGTAAAGTTCTTTGCAGCTCTGGCCTCTAGGTCTTGCTGTGAGAGATGTCAGTGACCAGACAGCTGCAGATGACACCAAATGCCAACAGATGTCCTGAGAAGGCCTATGGCATCCAGAGTCAGAATATCTGCCTGTTATTTTCCAGCAGGAAGTATCATTTTTTAAAGGCGGTTACATTCAGGTGATTTCCCAGGATGCCCACATAATTGATGACAGATGTCACAACACATATTTTCACTTGTGCCCCTATTCCTCATCGTGTGACGAGGCTGTCCAACCAATGACAGCAACGTAACTAAAACACATTCTGGCAAACAACCAGCAGGTGCGAGATGGACATTGGCACATGATACGCAACCTTACTTCCAGAAGAAGGGGAGTTGTGCTTGACCCCTTAGTTACATGCTTGGAGTCTCACCCCATAATAGTTCAAAGTCAAAGTTCATTGCACGGATTCATTAAAATTATCTCCAGGGGTTTTACAAAAAGCTTAAGCAAGAATGACAAAAGGCTATAAGCTAAATGGCAGAAAGGAGATAAGGTTAGTTAAAGTAGTTTAATTCTTTAGCAGAATTTTGAAAGCCCTCCCATGTGAATCTGCCAAACACGCAGACAGGAAAAGAAAGGCTGTTCTGCCAGTTATCTGGCAACTGACTTCAAAACATCCTTCGACGTGTGGTTGTTTACTCATCATTCCGTATCCATGTTAAAAGCCACCTGTGCTGCTCGACTCGTCAAAGAAACCCAGCCTTTCATGTCCCTGCCACCCAAAGGCATCTGGCTGAAAGAAATGCTAATAAATGGATCTCAGAAAATAACTTGGAAATCTGTTCCATGTTTTGTATTGTTGAATCAGAAGATAAAGACAGGTCAGATTTTAATGCTTCTAAAAAAAACCACTTCAGTGGGCTTGTATTTTGCCATTGACTCCTCGGAATGAAGCAGGAGGTAACACTTGGTTTAAACTGAACTCTGAGACAATGAAACAAAGTAGCAAATTGGAACACAAGTGACATCCCTTGATCACAAGGTGGTTCACACAAACCTCAGCAGGTACCAGCCTAAGTCCTCTCCCTATAGCAGTATTTGTAAACCAATCAGGAAGGTCCAGGGAGCCAGGGCCACTAAGATGACGACTGTATTTAATTCACTGAGGTTTTCATTATGCTGGATTAACCATTTCAAGAACAGTATGACCCTGTATCTATGGTTACCATCATTAAACCAAGGCCTGACGTTTTAAATCAGGCAACAGAAGAACGTTCTTGTGAAGAAACAATGATATCACATAAGGAACCATTGTCTCTCAAGAAAGTCTCTCTATCCTCTTCAAATTAGCCTCAAAAGAGGAAATCATTCAACGGTGTGGGAGTATTTCAGCTGGCAGAAAGCAAATAACGCTCCCTATTTAGGCCTCTGACCTTTGAGACGACATCAGAACCTGCTCAACCAAAGAGGAATAGGCTGCCAGTTAGGCGGAAGGGTTGAGGACTTGGCCATGGAGGAGAGCAAGGTCTGTTGCTAATTGGAGGCCTGGGAAAAAGAGAACTGGCATAGAAGCATGTTATTGCAAACTTAGGAAGCTAAGTCACATTGATCAGCACAATAGGACTAAATCTAGACCATTATCATGACTCCAACTACTAAATGTGATGACAAGGAAGCTCTTATACAGTGACTGAACGCTGAAAAGAATCATTTGCAGAGAAAAAAACAAATGGATGGGCATCACCAAAGCTATGCCTTTTTGGACAATCAGGGATCACACACATGGAAGAAAGTTTTGCTCAACATTACTAGAACTTCTGTTCAAGAAATTTACCGCTAATAGGATATACATATAAGCATGTCAGTTACAGCCATGTCATATTATCAATTTTCAAAAAGGGTGTCCCCTCTAGGCATTTGCTTCTATAACCACGGCCATTTACATAATTTTCTTTTATAATTAATAGGCCACTATGTTCTTCTCAGCTCTGGAGGCTTCGGAGGACTCCCAGCAGGAGCTGTGAAACAGCATCTGTGAGAACACCTGGGGTCCACGCATGGACTGCTGAGCAGAATGTTCTCAATAGCATACCTGCCTGTGTGCTCAGAAGTGGGCACCATTTTTGCCGTCTCCACATGGAGGTACCTTTGCCTTCTGACAGAACTACAATATTTGTGTCTCTCAGACAAATCGTTTCAGAGACATAAAAAAACTGTTTAAGTGTTTGAGTACTTAAATGAAAATTGGGCACTAGAAATGTTGTTATTGACAGATGGCAAATCACTCACATAAAAACATACAAAATAAGTGTCAAAATATATGTCAAAATAAGACATAGGAAGTTGCTCAGCTACTCAGTACTGGGTGAGGTACTGGGAATGGTAATCAATATACGTGACCTACGTAATGATACCATCCTGAAGAAAAGTGTTTAAGAAAAGTTCACCTCTGAAACTTGAGCAGGTTTAAAGGAATCCCTAAATCTGCATGTAGAGTGAGTTGACATAATATTTAAAGATAGTTCTGTGGAAAATAACATGGGTCATTTTCTAATGACACACTATTGCCAGATGGCTGCTGGTCCCTCGGTATATTTTGCCGACCAGAGGGATTGAAAGTTGTTTCGCGAATCGACTAGTTGGGCACCCTAGACATAAAGTATATTATTAGTGCCATCTAGTGGTGAATAAAATAAATTTCCTTCTTGCAGCAGAAAATCTGAATGATCGTTAAAAGCCTTGTTAATTACAGATAGTTAGGAGAGTCTTCTTCCGAGATGACCTACAATTACATCAGTAATATTTGTAGCCTTCAGTGTGCTTATAATTTAAAATACTGTTAAAGACACTGCACACTACTTAAACTCTTGAGATACATCCAAAAGTTGACGGTGCTTTTTGAGGAATAAAGCCTCTATGAATAAATGAATTTCAAGACACCTTTGTAACGGTACATTACTGGTGTGTTTGCACCTGGACAAAGTTCATGCATCCTTATGAGGCAAAGCAGAACACTCGCCAGTATGGACTCCCATAAAAAATAACTGGTTATACCAAAGTCAAAAATAGTGCTACCATTCATTCTCAACAGTTTTAGTAATTTTATGATATTTTGAACCAGAGAATTCTGCATGGGGTAGGACAAGAGGGTAGCATAAAGATTTTAATGGGTTGCAACACAAAAACCTCCTTTCAGATGCACAGCCCTGTATGTATGTATGCGATGCACATGTCATAAATACAAACGGCCATTACAGAGGTAAGACCAACCTCAGTGAAACAATCAGCAGATCAACATAATTCTCACTCCAAACTGCTAGAAGAAACAACTATAAACCAAAAAAAAAAACATGAATTGAAAATGATAATTGAAAAAGCACAATATCTGACAAAAAAAAGTTTAGCCATCCTAAGTCTCTATGCTACAATGAAAGTCAAAATTTTGCACATTCATTTTATTGACTTTTTTTTTTTAAAGATATTGCCCAGCCCTACCACAAAGAGGGAGAGAAATTACGTAATGTACGCATTTGTACGTTGTTGATTTATGTAAACAAGACTGCAGACTTGCAGAAAGAAATTGGAAAATCACAAAGCTAACGGTTCATTGTCATATACACAAAAGTACCTGGAAGCCTTAAACAGACAACTGAAGCATACCAGAAAGCTCTACTTCTCAAATTTGATAGAAAATAACAAAGACAACCTCAAATTATTTTTTGCTACTACCGATAGACTGATTAACCTCTCTCCACGTATCTCATCCGAACTTCTCAGAGTGGATTAATGCAAGGAGTTCGTAACTTTATTCGGTGATAAAATTGGTGCGAAAAGAGAAAACATAGGGTGACTCATCCCCAAAACATGGACGTTAATCCATTATACTGTATTCTTTAAAGTCATCTGTCGGTGTTTTCTCTTATTGACCTTAATTCACGAATCAGAAGTTGTATTACTTCTAAACTCATTGTGCTGCACTCAATCACCTATTCAGAAAATTTTAAACAAGTTCTAAACTCATTGTATACAGATGTCCTGAATACTGATAATCTTTCTCTGAAAGAAGGAATTTTTTCACAATGTCTTACAATCGCTATTGTCTCTGTCCTACCTTCATGGTAGAAAAGTAATCTTGATGGTACAACACTTAGTAATTATAGGTCAACCTCTAACCTTCTATTTCTTGGTAAAATAATTGAGAAAGTTGAGTCTATTCAGCTGATTGAATATCTTAACACTAATAATCTCCATGAAGTGTTTCAGACTGGCTTTCGGGCATGCCACAGTACCAAAACAGCTCTTCTCAAAGTGCTAAATAATTTAAGATTAAACAGAGACTCGGGTAACCTCTCCATTCTTGTTCTTCTAAATCTCTTTTCTGCCTTTAACACAGTCACCCATGAGATTCTGCTGAACTGGTCGCATTGTTTGGTTGCCCTCTCTAGTACAGTATTACACTGGTTCATACCTAAGTGGGTGCAAATATTGTGTTGCATTTGGCACCTACATCTCATAGCATCACGCTATTAAGTCCCCGAAGGCTCAATATAACGTAACCGTTACTTGCTACCATAATAATAAGCAAACATAAAATTAGCTTTCATAATTTTTTCATAATTATGCATATGACACAGCTATACCTCTCTCTAGTTCCTGATGCACATGGGTCTATCCACTGCCTGCTTCAATGCATAGATGACAAACTCATGAAGGCTGCAAAACTTTCTACAACTGAACAAGTTAAAAAGAGTTTCTTCCTACTGGGAATGAAATACAGATGGAGTGTATATACTGGTATACTTAGAATAAATGTCTCTGAAGGCTAAACCACAAGTTAGAAACCTGGGATTACTTTTTGATTGTGATCTCAGCTTTAACAGCCATATAAGCAAGGTCTGCAAAACAGCAAACTATCACTTCTGAAACAGCGGCAAAATCCAGGGTATGCTGTCATACGTTGACTGTGAAAAACGAATACATGCTTTTGTTTCAAGTAAAATAGACTAATGTAAGGCACTCTGATATACCTAAGAAATCTACATCAAATCTAGAGCTAGATCCAGAATGCTGCCACCAATGTGTTAACACACCTGTCACAAGGATCACATCACACCTACTTAGTGTGGCTTTTAGGATTGATTTTAAAATTCTTTTGCTATTATTTAAAATGTATATAATGGTCTTGCTCTGTCCTACCTCAGTGACATGATTGTGAAGACACACAGGAAGAACACTCAGATCATCCAACAATAATATATTGATCATTTCTAAAACCCGGCTGAGAAGTGAGGAAGGATCTTTTAGTCACTATGATTCCAAACTCTGGATCTCCTCTCCCAGAAAACCTGAGAGCTACAAAATGCCTTTAGTCCTTTCAACATTAGACTGAATATGAATCTTTTCATTACTACCTATAATAAAGTATGATAATCAGTTTTTTTATTTTATGCATATATTATAATCAGTGGGGCGGCATGGTGGTGCAGTGGTTAGCACTGTTGCCTCACACCTCTGGGACCCGGGTTCGAATCCCCGCCTGGG
>JAODJX010000109.1:24844322-24858074 GCA_026776945.1 Isichthys henryi
TTGCTTCCGGGATAGGCTCCGGACCCCCCGCGACCCAGTAAGGATAAGCGGTTTGGAAAATGAATGAATGAATGAATACAAATACTACTGCTTCCAGTGCTGAAAAACTGCTGAAGTGTTCTCTCACTCAAGTACCAAATAAGCACAGCCCTGTTTATCTTCCACTATTTGAAATTTTGTCAAAGCAGGGTTATTCATGAGCTGAGTATGATTCACTGAGTATGAATGACACTAAGCTACACCCACATCTAAGCATTCTATCGCTGATGTCTAAGTACATCATTAGTGAGGTTCTATGCAATTTAGTTCCTATCATTTAGAATGTGAAGCCAACTTTCTCTTCCAGGTGCTAACGCCAGGCAGAATATAACAATATTTTATCACCACCAGTACAAAGGGACGAAAGACGAAAAACATACCGTCACAAAACCCACTGCCAACCTACCCACTGCTCGCTAATACATGCATTCTGCACCCCACCTTTGATAATTCATTTGCAAATTGGTGAATGACACCGCGCATGATTTCGGTTGGACTTAATTATTTTATTTTTTTTCTTTTAATAAATACTTAGCATGCCTAACGTTATAGTATGAAACCTCATTAATGTGAATATATATTACACACATTCAAATAATACACTTCACCGGTAACGGTTACTCAATTAAGCTTGACTACTCAATTAGTAAAAAGCATTGATTAATTTTCCTTCTTCATTACTTGGCAATATGGGGGAAGGAAGACACTGCATAGCCGATGAAGGTCCAAATAAAGAACAAAACCATCAGTGGTGTGGAAGCACTTCACATCAAAAGTGAATGAAAATGTCTCTCGGTATTGCAAAGCAGAACTTAAGTATCACCATAGCACAACTGCAATGCAAATGCATCTTAAAAGGTTGGATAAACTCACCCAATAATGTAAGGTTAGACACAGATACACTTGACGGACAAAAGTATTGGGACATCTGGCCATTACACCTAGAGAAAGTTCTATGACATCCCATTCTAAATCCATAGGCATCGACATTGGGTTGATCCCCCCTTTGCAGCTGTAACAGCTGCCCCTCTTCTGGGAAGACTTTCCACAACATTTTGCAGTGTATCTACAGGGATTTTTGCCCATTCATCTAGAAGAGCATTTGTGAGGTCAGGCACTAATGTTGGATGTGAAGGTCTGGTTTGTAATCTCCGTTCTAGTTTTTCCCAAAGGTGTTCGAAGGCATGGAGTTCAGGGCTCTGTGCAGGCTAGTCAAGCTCTTCCACAACAAATCTCCCGAAAATGTTTTTAGTAACCTTGCTCTGTGCACTGGGCCATTGTCATGCTGGAACAGAGAAGGGCCTTCCCCAAACTATTCTCATAAAGTTGGAAGCATAGAATTGTTCATGGAAAGGAAGTTTTGAACTCTGCAGTTATTGAGTCAACAGAGCACTGGTGACTTTTATGCACTATGCACCCCAGCACTTGGCAATCCCAGTCTGTTACTTTATCTAGTCTGCCAGTTCGCGGCTGAGTTTCTGTTGTCCCTAAACGCTTTCAATAATACCACTTACAGCTGAAGCGTGGAATATTTAGCAGGGAGGAAATTTCATGAACCAACTTATTGCAAAGGTGGCATCCTATGACAAACCACACATGAATTCACTGAGTTCTACAGAATGACCCAGACTTTCAGAATAGCTTAACCTTAGTCATCATTTTGACTAAAATCATTTTGCTTAATTTACTTTCTACCATACCGTTTGTAAAAAAAAAAAAAAAAAAAAAAAGAAAAAGTTTAGCCAAATCATCTTACATAAGTAGGTACATATTAACCATATTAGTTATTTTTGTGCACATATTGTGTGTTTTGTGCAGGGCTGAACCATTTTGGGAAAAAATTGCGATATTTAAGAGTTGAAAATTAACTGTAGCCAAATAGAAGTAATCAACCAATATAGTCTGTCAAATAAGTTGGTAGTATTGCCATTAGTTGTGCTAACAGACACAAAGCACTGCCGACAATCACTTGCTTTTGCTTAATATTGTCCCTATGGAATACAAAATATTTCCATACAACAGAAGACAATTGTGTTTTCATGACCAGTTCTCCTTCACTTTACTCGTCTTCGCTCATTTTTGTGTAATTTCGCATGAATGCTCTACAAAGTCCGTAAGAGAATCAAACAGCAAGGAGGTGAATGATGATGACTGATTCATAGAGCGCATGCAGAGCTTGGGGGGGCGGNNNAAAAAAACATATTCTAATTAACGCTGAACAGGAACCATCATTAAAATTACAAAACTTTCCAAATTTTGTTTCCAATGACTGATAAAAAAATGTTTCAGTGCAACTTATTGATGATTTGAACCCAGCAAACTTGTTCCTTGTGATATGACAATTGCATGTGAATGAAATGCCATGTTGATATCATCATCTGATATTGTGCAAGTCTAGTACTGAGGGCTGCACACTGACACAGTGGGTATAACTGTTGCCACACACCACTGCTTTGTATGTGTGGGGTTTGCATGTTAACTCATGCATGGGTTTTCGGCGGATTCTCCGGTTTCCTTCCGCTAACCAGAAACATACAATTTAAATGAACCAATGTGAGTGACTAAATGGACTGTATGTGTGACTGAGTGTGCGCCCTGCAATATTTTGTTGGTTCCTGCCTCGTGCTAACTGCAAATATATATTTAAAATAAATTATTACTCAATGAATTGTCTAAATCAGTAGATTATTTGATTATTGTATCGACAGTGACAGCCCTACAATATACGTCACCAGAATGGTCAGTGGTGCAACCATCCTAACAAATGAGCAGAGTAAGAAAAATATTAAAACTGATATTTAAGGAATAATTTTTTTGTAGTTTGGAAACATTTTACGTTTGAAACCTTTAAACTCATAAAACGTTGCAAAACACTGTGGTTTTAAAACCATTAATAAAACTAATAAACATATGTGACCCTCCAGCACAAAACTGTACACTTGGGTCAAAAATTTGAAATTAGGATTATGGTATCAAACGAAAGAGCACAAAAAAATCTTCAAAAAATATCTAAAAATACGGCCATGCGACTTCCGTACGGTTTTGTGCTGGAGGGGCACATATGTTTGCAAATTTGCATTAGCTCAAATGTCAGGCAGCACAAAAGGGGTTTAATATTTAAAAGTCATTTATGAAAGCAGTGGACAGGATGGCGCATCATAAAATATTTGCACAAACAGAAGACATCCAGTATTTTCAATGGTCAAGTCAGAGTTCTGACATAATCCCACTGAAATGCTATAACATAAACTGAAGCAAGGCCATTTAGCAAGACCCTAAAACGTAGGCTACATGACAGTTCTGTATAGAAAATTGGGCCAAAATTCCCTCTAACCACTGTACAAGTCTGCTTAGCAACTACAGATAGCATTTAATTTAAATTAATCCCGATAAAAGAAGTACAACTCTATAAATATAAGGGTGTGTGGTGGTAGGCGATAGGATGATAATATAATTACATTTGCAAGTGTATCCACGATAAATGTTACAGTGTCATCGCAAAAATTGCGATACAGCACAACATTCACATTTACTTTTGTTTTGCAGAAGCTTTTGTCCAAAGCAACACAGAAGTGAAGCAAATAGCACATTCAGAGCTGCAGACTAACTTTTTCCACCAGAAGCACTGGTGCTCCTTACTGAAAATTTTAGGGGCACCAGAACACAACTTAGGCGAAACACTTAAATATTTTTTTCTTCTTTACTGTATTACTGATAAATGCTTTGGTAATAAACATACACCTTATAAAAATAAAAATGTGACACTTAATTTTAAAGGGTAGAGGAGTTAAGAGATCATTATGTTAAATGGTGCTTTTTAAAACATAAACACCAAAAAATGACATAAAATATAACCGTCATTGAGCTACATATGAGGATTTCTCGAGGCAATAAAATCATGACGGTTAAGAAAACATACCACTATCGAGAAAAATCTATATTGATGATCTAATAAAACCTGTTGATTAGGTCATAAAGAAACGCTGGTTATACGATCGATGCGATGAAATTCTGCATTCTGCATGATATCCTACCATTTATAAGTCTTTACGCCCTGGCTACTAGCAGAGATAAACAGTTTTGCAATTTTTCACCAAGTCACCAAGACACTCCATCAAAAAAAAAACAGACTAAATTTATTTCAGGGTGAACCATAAATTCTGCCTTAATGACATGTTGACTTCAGTTTTATCAATGTCCCAACTGTAGCTGTGCCTCTTTTGAAGGTCAACTTAAGTAAATACATTACTCAGATTCCCCTGCTTCACACAGTGCTGAATCACACTGCCACGTGTTAAAGAAATGAATCAAGGCTAAACCATCCGGACAGTAAGATAACTGTGACGAGGCCTGATTTTAATCCTACACAAATATTATATCCTTAAGAAATAATAATCTCACCTGGTTTGGATCATCATAGAACACCCCAATGCTGGACAGCTTAGGCCCAATACTACAACTTTCGGTGAAGACTGTTCCGCACTCTTTGTAAGGTCCCTGTTTGAATCTGTAGGCAAAGGTTATATTCTTGATTGGAGGAGAACCTGTTTTGATGTTAATATCGGAAAGCAGTCCGGAGTACAGCACATACCCCACTATTGTGACCAACAGACAGAGTATTAGAAAGATAATGAGTACCAAAATGACAAGCTCAGACATGGTCGTTAACTGGACGGGGTTAGATAGGTTCGTTACCGTGCTTGTCTCGGCAAAATTTATAATGCTTTGATTAAAAGTGTTTTCCGAAGTGCCAATCAAGCTAACGGCTACGTAAATCGAATAAACTATCTACAACTACGGATTTGTTTTGTCAGTTGTTTCTGGAGATAGATATATGTATATTTATCAGTACAGGTTCTCAAAATTCATCATCCGTTCACGGAGACGATACTTTCTGTAAGCAGGATGTTAAGCTGCTTGCTAGCTTCTCATAGTATGCTAAGGCGATTCCATTTCCCTAAACACAGACCATGTTGCTTTACAGCTTCCTGTCGGTTCTATATACATTGCCTGTTCTGTAAGGGGTGCGTCGTCCTTAAGCAAATATGACAACATTGATATAAAGTCAGAATTTTCATAGTAACAATAAAGGAACTTCGAGTACTACTATTTTCTTTAATAAATGTGAGATCATGTCTCAACGAATGATATATCATAGCAAATCATTGGCCTTTTTATTGAAACATATCCCTTCTTCTGTTGGTGCTGCCCATTCGCGTAGGTTTGCATTGGTCCGGTTGTCTACGGAACCGAGATTTATTACGATGAAAAGTTCGGACGTTAATTTAAAAAGGGGGATTTTGCAGAATAAATCTGCGAACATGTTTTAGGAAATATGGCAGAGGGCTTAAACTAAAGACTTGCCTTCTGAAAATGCAAGGCTTCTGGAAACGATGGAAGAGTATTTGACTAAACAGAATCTGAAATCAAGGTCTTGTAAGTTAGGACATTGGCGTTAATTGGTAATCAAATAAAAATTATAATGCTTTTGACAGTTGGAATGTTTGTGTTATTCAGTGTGTCTTCCTCGAAGAAGCAGAAATTTGTCTCACAATCAGTTATATTTTAACAAAATATACTAAACTCTTTGCCATTTTTAGATTACCAAAATAGTTTATTAAAGTCAAGAAAAGGACATTTTAAAATAAAGATGAATACATTGAATAAGCTTGATTGCATTTAATGCTCTAAATGTAAAAAGTGAAACTCTAATTGGCAAAATCTAAAGACGAACAGCTTCTTATTTTATTCTTTTAAAAATAGTTCCAGTAGTTCCGTTATTCACAGGTTAAAAAAACAAATTGGAAACCCGAAAAGCTATTTAATGATTTTATCTTCTATGTCAACCATTAAAACAGAAGTGCACACCGGCCAGCAGGTGGCAGATTAGTTTAAAAAAAAAATTAATTAAATATTTTTTATCTTTCAAAAATGTACTTGCTCCACATTGTATGTTATGTAATATGTTTACTGTACATAAGGATGTCTAAATTACATACAAACTATACAATGCTCTGGGTAATGACAGCCAAATATGTGACACTACAACTACAAATATGTATAGTCAAAAGTATTCTCATTTCATTTTCATAAAGACTATATATCAGGGCAAGACAACCATAAAACAAAAGTAAATATTTGTGTGCCACAGTTTGTTACAGATGAAAAATGTTATATTTCCGCAAAAAAATGCATTCTGTGAAAGTAACATATACCAGAAACATGAGTCATGTATTATGATGCCAAGAAAACTTTTTCATAACGGGAGATCTATGTTTTCCATTTTATCTACTTTACTTCCTGCAGTAGCACTAGATTATGTTAGATTATGTTATGTTGCGTGCCGAACTTTCCCTTTTTAAGCAATCTGTAAGGCTTGTTATTGTACCATACAAGGCCAACTTTTAAGGCATGAAACAGCAAACTTGAAGTTAATAGTCTTTATGTTTAATCCTGTAGTGCCATCATCCCATTATTTGGCCCAGTACCGATCCTAAGCAATATGGCACCTATGCTCCTTCAATCTGTAGGTAAAATAGACTTCCTTTGCTTCTCAGCATTACTATCCAGTTTTTTCACACACACGCATTAATACAGAACTACAGTACAACAAGAAAAAATATATAGTCATCTACTTGATAAAAATACAACAGTGATATTTCATTCATCTCCATGGGGAAGTTGTCTTTTCACCTATCTCATCTTACTCTCCATGAGACACACAGATAGTTGAAAGCAAACTTGGGAGACCCACGAGTATGCAGCACCCCTGGAGCTGGTTTACAATATATTCACAACTCCATTGAACCATCTGTCCATCCATCTTCCTCACATCTGATCTAAGGTCGCAGGTAAAAGATCAAGCACAGGATATATATGTTATGTGCAGTAGTACCATATAAATCGTCTTTAACTTTATTCTCAGACTGAATTTTTATATATAAAGTTAATTATGTACTGGGCCATACTTGTATTTAGACAGCACTATTTCAGCTACAACATTTGGTATAAACCAACTGTCAGGTGTTCAGTAAATAACTCCAAGTGAAGGTAAAAGAACTATCCATGTGTGTAAATGCCGATATACTCATCAATGTAAACAATCTACTCTTTTTTATTGCAAGAACATGCCCACAGTCCCTGGGAGCCAAGAAACTGTTTTACAGACAGAGATTATTGGCTTTTGAGGATAGAGTGCACGCTTTCATTGTGAAGTCATCTGAATACATTTCAACAGCAAAACTGTAGTCTTTTGCTAGGATAAAAAAAATCAAGAAGTGGGATTAGGCAAGACACGATGAACCAAGTTTTTGCATAAATATATGACTGTAAGGGAACATTTGTTATGGTCTTCGGTACAGATCTTCTTCAAAAAAAGGTCATATGAGAAATACTTAAAGCAATTTGAAACATGTCAGTAGGCAACAGAAAAACACGGTTCCCTGTTCAAAACTGATAAAACACTAAGAAGGGAGGATAATCAACGGCAAAAACGCCTCCGTATCTTCATGCTGCGCTAATGTAGGAGTGCAGTGTCTCATAGGCAACTTAAACTTTCCACAACACTAGTTTGGAGTGTTCCTTAGTTATCATAATTTAATGAGGTATTTGGTCACAATATTGGATTACAACGGCTATGTCAAAATTCGATTATTCACAACTAGACCTTTAAAACAATACGCACCATATATAAACAGATAAAACATACAGAACCCAGAAATTATGTATGTTTGCTTTTTAAATACGTCAACATAGTACTAAATCACTTGCTACAACATACAATATGAAGTAAAGTCCACAACAATACATAAGGAGCGGAAATTTCCGCACATTTTTTTTTTAGTTTAAAACAAATAGTGAAACTCCACCTTCGGCACCGCCCCTTTCCTTGCGCGGAGTTATAAACTGTGGCCACTCGTTAAGGTCAGGAAATACAGGTTTGCTTTTCTTTGAGTCGGGATGGCGGGCAGAATTAAGAAATTCTACGATTTGACAGCTAAACTGCTGACGGGGAAGGTGTTACACTTCTCCGAGCTGAGGGGCAAAGTGGTTCTCATCGAGAATGTCGCTTCGCTCTGAGGCACGACGGTCAGGGACTACACTCAAATGAACGAGCTGCACGCGCGCTACGCCGACCAGGGGCTCGTGGTGCTGGGTGTGCCCTGCAATCAGTTCGGCCATCAGGTAAAGCGCCTCTCTCCGCAGTTCTGACGAGTTCAGATACTTCGTCGAGTTAGTATACCGTAGTGCTAATCGATAGCCCTAACCCTAATCCCAAAACGATGAAACTGCACATGCGCAGAAAGGCTCGATAGCACGTCTCCATGGGTAGCTCAACTCGTCAGAACACCTGCCGTCTGATACGGTACACTTGTATGGTGACGAAGGTGAAGGTATCTGCGTAAATAGCAATGAAATCTCCATCAAGTGGTTTAAAAGGTCGTGAGGAGTTTAAGCGGAAGTCATACCCCCACTAACTTTTTTTTGTTTGTTTTTTTGCACTTTTATTGGAGTACAATAACACATCTTAAACATTACTCCAGCATGACTATAGCCAGGGATTGACGGAACTGGTAAGCGTTCACCTTTAAAAGCGATACGTGCAGCAATCGATTAATGTAACAGCAGAAATGTGTACGTATTTTATGTGCATTAGCGCCGATATGACCTTTATATGGTAATTCGTACTTCATTTGCGGTATAGAGGTTAAAATGGACAGTAATTTCTTGTCATATCCGCGCAAATGCACATAAAATACGTACGCATTTGCGCTGTTACATTAATCGAGTGCCGCACTTATCGCTTTTAATGGTAAATGCGTACTTGCATACCAGTTATGTCAATCCCTGAATATAGCTTGGTTGCAATCTCTAAATATTTTCCCTGTATTTCAGCTTTATTTTCCCTGTGTAGTACATCATCGAATTATGTGGGGAAAAAACGAGTTCCGGGTCACAGTATAATATTAATAATTTTGTGTGAAAAACGCGAAGAGTAAAACTAAGAACAAGTAATTCGTTCACTTAATACGGATGCGCCTGTAACACGCCCCATTTGAAGATCAATACGTTTTTCTAGCCGAATCTAAACCCAATAACTGAATTTCAGCATAATGTGGTGAAAGGTTTGCGAAAATAACGCGGTGAATGTAATAAACCTGTTATTAATCTTTAATCCAGAATGTAGAGTTTTGATCTCCTTAAAACAGGCTCGAAGTTGTTTACAGGCGAATGTTAATATCAGGATAATAAACGTATGTATTTTGTTATCCATACAATATTTGTGTTCACGACTTAGTATTATAGGCTCTATATATTCGTTTAGTATATACCCGTCAAAAAACTCGTTGCTATAAAATATTCGCTTGGAAACGGCCATGGCTAATATTGTTACACGTAAGCCTACAAAAATGTATAGTTATACTATGGAGATGTCATTTTATTAAAATTGTCATTTTAGACTACTCATCTTACACTTGCAAAACTTGTTTAGACCTGATTATATAGATATGAAATAGGGTGGAGATATGCTTTGCAATAACTGTCAAAATAAATGGGTAGAAAAACTTTGGAAACGCAGCTACATGACTGGTGAAAACAAAGCTGTATTTCTGTACTAAATTTCAGAATTTTAGGACTGTCAGTTCATGAATTGTCTTCCCTTACCAGTTTGGGTTTTTTTCGTAAAAGATTAACCTTAAACGATAGTGTGAAGTGCAATTCTTACTGCTGGAAACAGCCTAATGACAAACTTTGAGCTTTAACTGTCTACTAATTTCTATATGTACATCTAAAACACAGAAAGCCAAGTAAGGCTTGACTTTTATATGCATTTATATTCATCAGTAAATACTTTGAAATATTTAACAGGCTAAACATGTTCCTTTATGTATTTATCTAAATAGGAGAATGGCAAGAATGAAGAAATCCTTAAATGCCTTAAGTATGTTCGTCCAGGAAGTGGCTTTGAGCCCAAATTCCAGCTTCTGGAGAAGGTTGACGTAAATGGCGGGAATGCACACCCCTTGTTCCTCTTCCTCAAGGAGAAACTACCCACCCCCAGTGATGATGCAGTGTCCTTGATGACTGACCCAAAGTTTATCATCTGGAGCCCAGTATGTAGAAATGATGTGTCCTGGAATTTTGAGAAGTTTCTTGTTGGTTCTGATGGGGAGCCGTTCAAACGCTACAGCAGAAATTTCTTGACAGTCAACATTGAATGTGACATCCAGAAGCTTCTTGGCCTTCAGAAGTAAGCTATCGCAGTATGGGTAATGTGGCCATATTGGAAAGGATATTTGCTTCATGGGCCGTCTTTTCCTTCCTACTTGCCTGTTGCCAGTCCAGCCTGCTTGCTAATGTCCACTGCCTTTAAATCATCCTCTTTTGTGCAAGATGCTGCTGCAGTTTAGCACTTTTACTATATGAAGTCATCCTTTTAAAACCTTAGTGAAAAAGATGTCTGAGAAAACTGTAAAAGTCTTCACTTGACTGTAGCATCTGGCCCACGTGAAGGATGTCTGAATTTTTGTAATCAGCGGACCAATAAAAAAAAAAAAAGAAACTTAGATTTCTACTTTTGTGTGTTTTATTGTTATTTCCCATCAGTTCTTTGCCGGTAGTGTACATCGGTGTTTAGAAATTGCCCAGAGTGTGTGAAAGCTGTCTCATACACTGTACTTACTGGGATAGGCTTCCAATGTCAAACATAGGCTGTGAGAATGAAGTCAATCCTAAATGTATAAATGATATTGCAATACACAGAATCAATGTGCAAGTCCCTAGATATACATTACTTTTAGTCTGTGTTTGTTTGGTTTTAAATACCCTTGTTTTTCAGTGAACATGTCTTTATTCCACATTGCAAAAACATCACTTATACCTCAACTTAGGTAACTGAAACACTTTGTTTCCAGTACATTTAATCCATCTGTGCAATTAAACAAAAATGACTGATATTAGGCTGAATGTCCATCACGATTTGGTGCTTTAATACATAAGTCGTACTGCTTCACAAGGTTTTATGCCAATATAACTTACAGGGTGAATGTAATTTTATTCAATCAATTTAACCCTGGCAACCCAGCAGAACATAAGAGTTGATGGGTTACTGGATAAAATTGTCATATTACCATTTTATTGTATGCAAATATAGTACACATATAGTACATACATTACTGAAATATATGAGTGGTTTGCTTCTAACGTGTAGGACTTTGAACAATAAATAGAAATCAATAGATACAAGCACACGAAACTGAACATTTAGTTGGGGAGGTGAATATTTTCCCAACTTGGACTTTGGACATAAACATTTGGAGATTTATTCATTTTCCTTTGGTGACTCATTATTCGGGATAAAACGCCGCTGTGAGTTACAAATCCAGTGCTTTAAAGAAGTACAACCAGACACTTCCTTGGTTTAACAAAATGAAGTGAAATGTTCTTCAGACTCCCAGGTTACACCCCCCTCTCACCAGCAAACCGCAGCGATTTTAAGCTGTCAAGGAAATGGCAATTTTCATCAATGCAAATCTAGGCACTGCATTTGGGTGGGGGGGGGTTAATGCAGAAACTTAAACACAACACGGGCTTAGCATAGATGGCCCATGACAACACAACCCAATTATAAATCAAAAAATCGATTACAGCAATATCAAAATAGATTCAAGTAATAAGTATTGTCATTGGGTTACTCCAATAATGTTTGGACAATTCAAATGACTCTATCAATCTTGCTTTAAGGCTGTTGGTGCAGCAGCACGTTTTGCCAAAGTGGACAAGACTGAATCTTTTCCAGTCTTGTGTTGTGGAATTTTTAAAAAGGAGGGACAAGCAAGAATTAAACTACAATGTTCTGCTTGTAGGAGAGTGCAATCTAGTACGGCGAAGAGGGGAAAGACATGGTTGGATGATAATGTTACCGATTAACTACATCAGGAGTTTCAAAACGCAGGGAAGAATGATGACTGCAACAAGAAGCACCAGTTGTTGTTTTTATCAGATGGTAGAAGTCCACATACACCATTAGTATGTTTTTGTCCATTAAGTGCACATTGATATAGAAGGTTCAAAATAAATATCCTACAATAAGCATATTCACAGATACTGTACAAACAAATGGACAGGTGGATGACTCCGCTGACAAACCTACTCACACCACAGACAGAATGTTCTCTTAAGATCTTGGTTAAAATGTGTATACATCTGCCCATAAAGTAACTCACAATCTGCAGGTGCAGTTTTACTGCCAAGCTAAGAATGAGGTAAGCTATCGAGAGAAGTGTTAAGAAGCTGGAGGCTTTGGGGGGGGGGGGTGCTTTATAATTGAATCCAAGAGTTAAGTTTGGTTGTTTGTGATCATAAATGTTGGACGCACACCCACATACACACATCTCAACGTTAAATAGTGGTTTTGTCATGGGGAGTATTTTTTCCCTTTGACTTGATCTGTGTATTCATTTGTACTGGCTTTTATCAAGATGTGTTTGTACCCATTTCACTCAGTTTGTGTCCATATTGTCATCTCCTGTCTCCGTGTCCTGTGTGGTTAAGGATGTTGATGAGATTGTGGGGCTGTCCCCGTCTCTGCGTTGGTAAAACAGAACATAAGCGGCTTTTGTCTGTAATGGGAATGACAAAGAAGAAGCAGCAAACATTTTCATGTATACCAGCACCAAGAGCCAAATTCAGTTAAGGTCTGAGAGGACTATGATATAGTACTATAATAGTTTGTCACATTTTCAATCACACCAGACAGTGTCCCACATTAATAACTAACTGTGAGAAGTAAACGTTGCCCTACACTGGAACTAGATTACTTTGGCAGTAACTTAAAAAAATTGTATCAAATTATCCAGAAAACCAGATAATCTCACTTACCACAATTTGATCTTCTGTAGCAGACGAAACACTGCTGTCATCAAAATAATACCACTTCTCATCCACGTTGTTCTTGGCAAAGGCAGTATCTGTGGGGAAAGACCTAAATTACCTAACATGCAACAATTATATTGCCTCATTAATAACATAAATCACTGTGTTCAATTACTTGGTGTCAGCAGAAATCCTGTGAAATGTACGACTCTTTGAAGTGGTAGTGAAACGGAATTTAAGACCAAACTGTAAGCAGAAATGTGTTTTACCAAAATCAGTACCAATAGAATTACACTACTGTAACATTTAAACTTTTTTGATAGTCTAAAATATGTTTATGACCCATCCATCCATCCATTTTCCAAACCGCTTATCCTACTGGGTCGTGGGGGGTCCGGAGCCTATCCCGGAAGAAATGGGCACGAGGCAGGGAACAACCCAAGATGGGGGGCCAGCCCATCACAGGACACACTCACACAGCATTCACTCACACATGCACACCTACGGGCAATTTAGCAACTCCAAATAAAATGTATAATGCCACACACCATATCGCGGTGCATAATAATTAAGTCTAAATCTTAATGATAGCCGAAAGCGACTGGGCGATTAGGTTGATTTCCGTATGTTTTACTTTGTGCTTTGTAGAGATATCGTTTCAGATTCATTACAACTTATATATGGTTAAGACAATTTTGTATTAGGATTAAATGCGTTCCATAGGTCATGCATCCATCCATCTATCCACTTTCCAAACCGATTATCCTACTGGGTTGTGGGGGGTCCGGAGCCTATCCCGGAAGCAATGGGCACGAGGCAGGGAACAACCCAGGATGG
>JAODJX010000109.1:24906189-24917631 GCA_026776945.1 Isichthys henryi
GGTATGTATTTTCAAATATGTATTTTCTTACATATTTGAAAGTCCAAACAGTCAATCAAAATTTGTAAAAAAAAAAATAATAATAAAAAAAAAATCCCTCCCGCCCGACCCACGCCCTCCAAAAAAAAGGACGAGATCCATTTTTTTTTTTTTTTTTAAGTGGCCTTATCATTAATTTCTTTTTACTGCTAAATTAACTGTGGAAAAACTCTTGGAAGGAACAAACTTGAAAGTTTCGTTCAGAAATACATTTCCAATGGCCCTTTTTATGTTTTTGACAGTTTGAGGGAAAGACCTCTTTCGGCATGTCAGTGTTTAACCTGGGAAATGCCATCATGGGAAGTGGAATTCTGGGATTAGCATATGCTATGGCCAACACTGGCATCCTCCTTTTCATGTGAGTCAAAGAATTTATTTCACTAATTTGATTGTATCTGCATGTTTGCATTGATGGCAGTCTGAGTGTTCAGATTTTTTCCCATTTATTCCACGGCATACTTTGCTGGAAGAAACGCCATAAATACAGCCCATTTTTTTCAGAAGCATAAGAGATACACACAGCTAAAGTAACTGTCAAATGATAAAAATGTTTTGCCCTTATAATGTGCAGTATTCTCTGTGTAGTGTTCTTACACCTTCTTACTATACATTTGAAATTAAATTAAATAAAAACTGTTTATTCAGTGCAACTCCTTTGAGTTGTAAATGTATACTCCTACCCCACAATATGACCTGCAATTAATGAAGATATTAAATAAGTCCTCTCTTAGAATCCATCTCCAGTGTACCTTACACCGCTAACTATGAATGATTTTGATGTAATTTAGACATAAAAATTTTATTAACTTCAATTTTGCTGCTTTGAGGGTCTCCTGGTTCGGATAAACCCATCACTTTCTTTTCTCGATTTTGTTACAATAATTTGACTCGGTGTCCTTTTAACGTGACCATGCTGTGCCCAGTGTTTATCAGAAATTGTTGGGAAGTGCTAATAGCTGGATAAATTAGTAATATAACTGCGTGTTAATCACTTAAAGCTTTTGCAAATTACATTTATGCAAAATAAATAGTGAAATCATAGCCTCTGTTTTTAGATGCAGCCGTAGATAGGATACATGACATTAGCAATTGCTTAAGCAGGTTGTGAGGACGTACATGGTGTGTGTACAGAGGAACGCTGAAATAGATGCGACCTTGGCTGTAACCATATACATCACGGGCTTCAGGAATGTTCATCACCGCCTTCTGGGCTGCCTGCGGGTGGGGGGGATAGTGGGTGCGGTTAGGGGCGGAGTTCTTTGTTACATAACTGCTGCTTGAGTTAGTCCACCTCACCCAGTAAGCATTGACCAGTGACAATAGCCATCTCTGTCCCACTCACATATAAATGAACGATCCCATCCATGCAGCCAGTCCACACCCACATTCATCCACACCCACCTTTGTCCACACCCACTTATGCAGCGGACCCATAATAATGTTACAGAGGGCGGTCTATGATGCTGGGGGTTAGGACCCATGACTGGAAGGTCTTCACATGCAAGCACAAGAACAATGAAGTGTAGTTAATTATGTAATAATAGTAGTTAGCTGTGCTACAGGTCCTGTTAAAGATATGGTTGTTATTTGATCACTTGATCTCCTTTTTCTAGTTGTAATGCACTTGAAAAGCATGTATTCCTACATGTCCTGTAGTTTTATTTATTTAATGTTGTATCACGTCACTCATTTTTCATTATGTAATTTAGTCATGCCTTGTGCCCGTAGCTTCCGAGATATCCGGAACCCTGAATAGCATAAGCGGATAGTGAAAAAAGAATGAATAAGTCAAGTCAAATTTATTTATAAAGCACATTTCAAAGCCATGCTTGTTGTGCCAAAGTGCTGTATAATTCATATAGACAGATACACGTGATTAGAATAAGAGTTTAGAAACAAAAGTGAAATATAAAGAGGCCAGTCTTCGGGGATGTAGCATCAGGGTGTTTCGAAAGGCAGAGAATAAAAATTAATCTTTAAAAAAGATAAAAGAAGATGACCTAATGTAAAATGGAACTGCATTCCAAAGTTAGAGAGCAGCTACTGGAAAAGCTCATTCGCCCTCACGTTTTAAGCCAGTATGGGGAATATATATACAGTTACACAGTTGATGCATTTGTATCCTGTTCTTTGCAGAGGAAATACTTGAAGCAGCTGTATAGAGATCGCAGATGTGTGCTACATGTTCTCGCAGTGGAGAACATCCCTTCAAACACATGGCGTATCCAGTGAAAGCCATTAGCTTTACATACCATGCTGACAGCAATTTTTTTGAAGCCAAATATGATTCTTCTCAGCGCAATTTACATACTTAAGAATCAGCAAAACTTCAATTGTCTATATTTTTCCAAAGCTTATGTGGTGGCTCTGATTAAAGTGAATAAAATCACAAGATGTGTAAATGCCAAACCATGTAATTCTTAAAAATATTTCTGATCCGGCTGCAGGTTCCTCCTAAGTGCCGTTGCTGCCCTGTCGTCCTATTCCATTCATTTGATGCTTAAAGCATCTGGAATTGTGGGTAAGTACTCTTGCCTTTGTTTACATAAAGAACAGATCTCGAAGGAAACCATGGTTGTATTTAGGACAGAGTTGGTAGGTAAGATGCACGCTGTTGCCTGATGTTGCTTGGTGTTTGTCTCCTAGGCATCCGGGCCTATGAACAGCTAGGATTCCGTGCCTTTGGTACTCCTGGCAAGATGGCTGCCGGTATTGCCATTACTCTGCAAAACATTGGAGGTGTGAGTCTGTTGCTTCAACACAAGTCGACACTTGCTATATTTCTGATGCTGACAATCAGCAAAATCACACTTTCACGCTGTTACAGTTTAAAAATAAGTATAGAAATGTTCCATTGCTTCTTAAAGAGAGAGAGAATGTGTATATTACTTGCCAAATGTACCAGGGAAATGTAAGGTATTGTATGTGTAGAAGTTACAAAATGTATGTATGTATGTATATGTGAACAGTATGAGTATGAATATATTTATATGTGTGTGTATAGAAAAATAAAGTTCAGTAATTTATTTAAAGAGATTTGTCAAACCTGTTTGAGCTTAATTTGTCCTGAATATGTTGTAACTGTGTAATTTTTCTCCAATATTGTTACTGTTTTCACTGAAATTATTATTGTTGTCTCACTTTCCATTCTTACACAGCCATGTCCAGCTACCTGTATATTGTGAAGTCAGAATTTCCCCTTGTTATCCAGGCTTTCCTGAAAGCAGAACCATCAACGGAGTGAGTATCAGTATTTTCATTCATTCGGCAAAATTGCTGCGGACCAAAGTCCTGAATTTCTCTGCCCTAGAAGCCTAGTTGGAACAGAAGCTGAGTTGGATTCAGGATAAGTGTTGGGGTTATACCCCTCAGTGGGCCTCTACCTTTGCTGAACATGCAGTCCTTTGGCAGAGTCATGTTCCCTACTTAGTGTTGAGAGACTCACTTGGGCAAGTGGAGTTGAAGCAGCCGTGAATGCATAGGCTAGTCCCGACATCTGTCATAGCCATTGACAGCTTTATTACCCATATAGGGTTGGTTGCACGTGTCATTGGCCAGTGTTTAGATAATAAAGGAGGAATCGATTTGTATCTTTTGGTCCTAAATATCACTCCAGTATTGTGAAAAGTTCCTGGTGTATAATGAATACAATTTACACACATACTGATGAAAACTGTAGTTTACTTATCCGTAATTTGTCATGTGAAAATTCAGTTCAGTACTTTCTTATAAACTATCAATCCCAGTATCTGGCCCTGTGACACATGGACAACCATTCTTGCATGGCAATGTCATGGGGTTCGGTGTCCTTGGCCAGTGTCCGGAGGTGAATCTGGAGGTGAGGTGGAAGAACTGTCCGTGAGTGTGATTGGTCGAGCTAGTCTGCGGATAACAGGAATGGCTGGCATAGCTCCACTGCTATCCAACCCACATGCATGGTTTTGTTGACAGCCATTCAAAGCCATGGTGCTGTTATGGCCAGTGGCTCAAATCTGTAATGCAGCTTTGACATCCCCAGCCGAAGATTCCGGCCCCCGCTCTAAATCTAGGCCAACTCCGGTTCAGAGTGCTGAGCAATAGCATGCTGAATCAGCCTGAAATTCAGCCAATTTTCCAGCCACACACACGCACACACACACACAGGTTTCATCATTGTGGGGACATTCATTTCTAGGGCAAAAACTCATTTGGTCCCCACAATGTAATATAAACCTAATACACATACACACACACACACATATACAGGCAGTTCTCACTTTCCAAGCTCCCAATTTACGATTTTATAGCCTGTCTTATAAGAATTTTCTGCCACAAAAATTGAATTTTCATTTTTCATAATTAAAAAAAATAAGCCGTGAATTGCACTGGCCAAAAATGCCAAACAAAAGGCGACAACATTTTCAAATAACTTTGTTTTGCGAAATATCTGACTGTGCGTGGCTGATTTATACCTTTCATGCCTGTGTATGTGCAGCATTACATTTTACGGCACATTTTCCTGTGGTGTGTGACTTGTACCACTTCGTTTCGCGGCCCAACCTTGATCCTGTTAATGCACCAGGTTCATTTAATGTACCGTTTCTGAGCGATCTCCACCGGCTCAGAACGGGATATATGAAGGAACAAAACACCCCATCTGCCCAAATCTTCCTCACAGCGACCAAAACTGACTATGAATGTTAGTTTTAGCGAAGAATTTTTTTTTGTTTTTCTCCCAGGATTTTTTATTTAATGTAAATTCCAATAATACGTTTGTGTTTCCTTTGTGTATTTGGCAAAAAATTTATGATAAAATTAAAACCTCATCTCCCAAACCTCTCCTCAGGGGCACCCCAGCCATTTCATGTATTTCTTAAAGTTAGCCACCAGCTCAGTTAATCGATTCATTAATTGTGCCAGATAACTCAATGAGGTATCGTTTAGCCTAACAAGATGTACAAGTGGTTGAGTGAAAAAATAAATAGGTGTATTGGATGGTTGCTGCTAGTACTGGGGTGACTTTAAGCAACATTTTGAAATGGCTAAGCTAACACACTATAGCACAATATTGTGATTTTACACCAACATGAAGAACTTATAAACATTGTTTTTATTGAATTCCTAAGACATTTGCAGTTTTTTTTTTTTTAACTTAAAATAAAGTTCTGCAGGCATTTATGGGGTGTGACTTATCTGCGGATTAGAGGCTTTCAGTCTGCTGCAGTTACCTGAATATAAGCCTTATGAAACTTGTGTATCGTGTTTTTGGTGGGAGAGCTTTGTGGGGAGATCCTGCTGGAGCGCAGCTAGACAATGGCAGCAGTATGACCAGCGGAAAGATAGAACTGCACGGAGAAATGGGGAAGAACCACTGAACTTTTCCCTCTTTGAACGTAAAATTATACCTTTCTGAGTCAAATGCAAAGAAAGGTCAATTATGTGTAACCCAACTGTGTGGGACTAAGCCTCCTTATTTTTTGTGTCTTTGAAGTCGCATGGCAATTACAGCCTAACCTGCCCCCACAATAAATAGAGAAAGGAAGGAGGTGATGCCTGTCTAGTGCCTTATATAAATCATATATTTCTAGGCTAGCAGGGAATTTTGTATTCCCTAAATTCCATTCCTGCTAAGGTAAGGATCATGCTCTGATTACAGTGTGTTGCTGCACCCACCACATGATAAACCACCTCAGGGATGAGAACCTGAGTACAGCCATGTGGCAGGTGATACCTCAGTGCCACATAAGTCCGAATGGACCAGTCTGAGGTTCTTTTCCAGTGGCTGGAGTGCCAATCCTGCCACCAACCCCCAAGTTATTCCCTGTAAGTTGGAGGACCTCCTTATAGGGCTGGTTGTGGATTAACATCATACCCAGGATGAAGCGATTGCAGGTTAAGGGCCTTGTTTAAAGGCCAGGCGGAGTAGGACCACTGCTGACATTTTCAGGATTTCAACCAGCAACCTTCCAATTTCTGGCACAGATCCCTAGCCTCAGAGTCACCACTCCAAAACTTAACTTTTTTTCATAAATATTTCTTTGGTGTGTATTTTGTGAAAATATACTGCATTTAATAACATTTCAGAACATGCAGGTTGCATTGAATTTTTGTCTGGATTCCACTTTTAGGGAGAGAGTCCTAATAGTACAGCAGACAAAGGCTGATTGCTTCACTCAGTGTGATGATGTTCCTCAAAAGCACATTGAAGGCCTCGCTTTGCTCAAAATGGCACACAGATCCATCCAATGAGGATTATTTTAGCTCAGGGGGATGAGAAAATGAGTGGAAGAAAGGGCAGTGAAGTCTATGAATGTGGTCTCAGCTCAGCTCAGAACAAAATACTGCTTTATATCATTAATAACTGACATTAAGTGGATGAAGGGGATATGCCATCTCACTTTGCCATCTTCATGCCCTCCTTACACATACTTTTTACAACCTTCTAATATAAAACCAATAGTTGATAATCAGCCAGGAAACATATTCATGCATTTCTTTTCTTATTACACTAACAACCCAGGTGCTTTTGTTGACACGTTAATAAGCTTATTGAAGCTTAGCAGGTCAGAAGTAATCCATCCATCCTCTGAAACTGTTTAATCCCAACTGGGGTTGTTGGGGGGACTGGAGCCTATCCCAGGAACAATGGTCACTGGTGGGAACCAACCCTGGGTAGTCACCAACACACCACAGGCTGCACACGCTCACAGGGATAATTTAGATTCACCAATCAACCTATCCTGCACACTTTGGGAGGACACTGGAGCCCCTGGCGAAAACCCACATGAACACAGGGAGAGAGAGCGAACTCCACACAGAAAGGACCTGGGACTGAACCCAGAACCTTTTTGCTGTGAGGCAGCAGCACAAACCACTGCACCACCGTACCGCCCCTGTCAAAAGTAATGACTGAGGAAATAAGATTTTTCTTGGCCAAAAATGAATAAGATTTGTCTTGGTGATACATTTATTAGCAAAACATCATGTTCATTTGTTAAACGCGCAGCTGAAGTTGGTTGACAGCAAAATGTTTTATTTTGTGAAATCAGCATGTCATGTGGACTGGTTAATGAATTAGATCTGAATAAGAATGACTTTAAGTAGAAATAAATACTGGGAACAACACCATCCAGAGTGGCAAAACGTTCCAGTTGTTTAGAAGAGTTCAGCTAATACATGTGTGTATAACTTTAAATGCATTTGGTATTTTGATGTGACAAATACTTTTCCTCTTATGGCTGGCCTGATATAGGCAGGCAGCGTGGCCCTGTGCGTTTTCTGCTGCCGGTGTGCCTGTCTGCGAGCGCCAGACGCAGTGAGCTAGTCTAAAATTAGCACCCCGTCACCCAGTCATGCTCTTCACATGTTCTGTTGCTACCTCCTGTGGTCTGTCATGCTCTCTTCACGTGGCTTGAGAGGGTGAGAATGAGGGGTATACTGTGGTTTATAAGCCTTGGCAGTTAAAATCACAACAAACTTGTGGAAAGCAGCCAGCCAGAATTGTCGCTTCTTGCTAGTGCTTCAAAGTGACACATTTATCACAGAGGTTACGTGAGAGAATTATTCATACTATCTAAACATGCTTCTAAATGACATCTGTTATAGCAAAAGCCACTATTCTCTATGGGATGAAAAAACTGCAAGTTGCAGTAGCTGTTTTGAAGTAACAATCACTGATCTGGGATTTTGATGCCGTCCGCTTCCTGTCTACACACCACCTGTGTAAAAAAGAAAGTAAAATTACTCATCATGGCTTCCGTTTACTGTTTCACTGTTTCAGAGTGTGGTACCTGAATGGTAATTACCTTGTGGTTTTGGTGTCAGCCAGCATCATTCTGCCCCTGGCCCTGATGAAGCAGCTGGGTAAGTGGCTCTATCATGCCCGTACCATTTCCTCGTTATCCTTTACCAGGATAAAATTCCAGGAACAATGCAAACACTGTAGAATTTTTTTCCTAAAGTTAATCACTGTGACCAGACTGACACAACATGCAACCTATTTTTATTCTTGTAGTATTCCTAAAGATGTTTCTAGGTGTCAGGGATACCTAGAACTTTTGCTCTCAATATTTAAAACACAGAACTTGAATTACTATTGCGTTGTTTAATGTCTGTTGTTAAATATATTAATATTAAAGAAATATTATTATGTTATGAATTGTTCCTTCAGACCTAAAGCTGTGATAGTTAATTAGTAAATTATTGACAGGAAGCTCTTCTCTGATACATTGCCACTGACAGTAGCTCTGCAGAAAGTCTTCACAATCACGATCCTTGTCACTTGACTATTGTCAGAGTGAAAAAACAAGAACACTCAGGGTCACACAGTTCAGCTGCAAGAGATGTTAAGGTGTTATTTTTACCAGTTTTTGTTTGTAGAATTTTTCAGTGTTCTTAAAAAGTAAAAGGTATTAAGAAATCTACAATACCTATTAGACTACATTGTTGTGTGCCTGCATATGTTTCACTTGCCTTAGATGAAGAGGGCTGTTAGCCTAATACTCAGTAATTTCCCTGCGATGTTTTAACATTCAGGCTATTTGGGCTACACCAGCGGGTTCTCCCTCACTTGTATGGTATTCTTCCTCATCTCGGTAAGTTATCACATGATTATACGCACATGATTATAACCATATTGATACCTTGGGAAGCTTTCTAAACAAAAATCAGCTCTATATACTTATTTTATTCATTGAAATAAAGGGATGTGGGGGTGCATGAATTATTTTAGGCTATATGATCCAGCCCATTTTTTTGTTCTGTAGGTCATCTACAAAAAGTTTCTGATTCCTTGTCCCTTTGATGACTACTCAGCCAACAGCACGCTAGTGCTGCTTCATTCCAATAGCTCTGAGGCTTCTGTTGGATACCGCCTTGGCCACGTCGAAGATGACTCCCACTGCAGCCCTCGCATGTTCACTGTCAATTCACAGGTAGTGCAAAGTGCAGATGCATTAGCAGTGCTGCTCAACTGCGTCATTAAATGTTCTATTCGCATTTTTACCCATCACCTCTAGACGTTTAGATTTCTTGTTCTAATGTATAGACTGTAAAGTGCTTTGGACTTTTTAGCAAAATGATTGACTTTAATCCAGGTACTAGGGCTACCATTATAATTCTTGTCGATAAATCTAGCACTATAAATTTCATGCTTAAAACAACATTGTAATTTTGTATTATTATTATTATTATTATCATCAAGCCAATGTCAGGCCCTGCTGAATATGCAGACAGCATTCCCCCAGAACATTCTACCTTCTATCCAAGTCTTTAGGCTTCCTGAAGGCATGTTCATTGTTGTGATCAGTGAGTCCATTGAACATGTTGTTGTTTATCCTCTTCCTGGTTTACTTTCAACTTTGTTGAATGTCCAAAATAGCTCAGTTAGGTCAGTTGTCTGCAGTCTTCCTAAAAGTCTTTGCAGCCCCAAAATTCTAAGGTACCAGTACCCTTTCTGACCTACTTTTTCCATTGTTCAGATTCAACATGCACAGAGTCACAGAAAAAGCCATATTCTGAACAATAATTATATTGGTTCTTAGAAATATATGAACGCCTTTTTCTTGGTCCCTTGTCACGACTCTGCCAGCCGCTAGTCTGTGACATACTGTATTAATTAACTGCTGGATCTTTTGTTGTTCAGAATCAGAATACTTTTATTATCCCAAAGGAGATTGTTTGTAGCTACAGACTACATAGTACACAGGTACACAAAAGACAAAAACAGAAAGCCACAATACCACACAAAACAGTTTCGATATAAGTATGAAATGATGGCTGTTCCTTAGAGGGCAAAGTGGTCTGTAACTTCCATGTGTATTAGTTAATTGTGCATTTTAGGTGGTTGACTGGACTCCCTATGTGGTTCTTTTGTTTTCTTTTTCATTAGACAGCGTACACTATCCCAATCCTGGCCTTTGCTTTCGTATGCCACCCAGAGGTGCTGCCCATCTATACTGAACTGCGCAAGTACGTCTGATTTTTCCTGCATATATGCTGCCCTGGTGCCGGATGTAACACATTCCGGCACTGAAAATGCCCTGCGAAACTATGCTTATCTGTATTCCAAACACTATAAATGCAAACATGTGCTGGGAGTGATGAAAGGAAAGGCTAAGAGTGTGGCGTATTGACGGAGATATTTGACCCGTCTATTTCAGCCCTTCCAAGAGAAGGATGCAGCACGTCTCCAACGTCTCCATTCTGATCATGTACACTATGTACTTCCTTGCTGCTCTGTTTGGATACCTGACCTTCTATGGTGAGGCCGCCAGAGTCACTAAATGATTTTCACACCTCCTCTCCTCTGCATGTTGATGTTTTGGGCATTCTCTACTTCTTGATTTGTATTCTTAGGATTATGTCTTATGAAAAAGAAACATGATCTGGGTAGCTGTCCGTATGAAAGACTGTATAATATTACCAACGGTTTAATGAAAGGTCTATTAGGTCACTTAAACATGAAGGGGAAAGTTATGTAATGATGCCCCCTGTAGATCATTGTGTAGTATTACAAGTGATTTCCACTCCTGTTTCCTTCTGCTGTAAAAGGGTGGATATATCTGATTCACAACACATGAAATGTAAATAGAAGAAGTTTGTTTTTGTGTCTTTAATTGCACTGAATCATAAGAATGTCCATAGTCAGCAGGCTTGAAGTCAACCCATGCTGCCATTTATGCAGAGACACTCGTTCTTCCAGCACGTATCTGTGCCGCCACATCTCACTCATGCCTCTCCCCCCAGACAAAGTGGAGGCAGAGCTGCTGCATACCTACAACAGGATCGACCCCTATGACACCCTGATCCTGTGTGTGCGTGTGGCCGTGCTCACCGCAGTCACACTCACCGTGCCCATCGTGCTCTTTCCTGTGAGTGGCCCGCTCCCTGTGACGTCCCACTGAAGTCCACGCCCTCATCTGCTCTTTGATCCTCCACTCTGGTTTATCACCTGTCAGTGAGGTGTTAGTAACTTGCCCTTAGATGGGTTTAAATATTCTCTCTTTCTCAATCGGCATTAAGCAGTTTAACTCTACTTTGGAGCAGAGTAACATTCTGACTGGCCATTAAAATGTCATGATAAGGGCCACCATTTCCATTTCCCCCACCCCCCCCCAGGTGCGACGGGCCATCCAGGAAATGGTGTTCCCCAACAAGGGCTTTAATTGGCTAAGGCACATTTCCATTGCCGTCATCTTACTCACCTTCATCAACATGCTGGTCATCTTCGCTCCTGACATCCTTGGCATTTTTGGCATCATTGGTGAGTGCATTCATTACCAGAGTAGCGCTTGCCCATATTTCTACATCACTATCAGCCCTTATGGATGTTATTTCAAGTGTGTCTCAGAGGTGTTTAGTTCCCACTTACTGTGTTAAAGTCCTTTGAATTAGATAAACATAATGGAAGTATTTTATTGGTAT
>JAODJX010000109.1:24935260-24966859 GCA_026776945.1 Isichthys henryi
CCCCCCCCCATTTGCACCCATTTTAAACAGTCTTATGAAACAGCTGCGGAAGTAACGTCTTTTCCTGCATCGCCCGACTGACTTCCTCTTTTGCTGATCTGCAGAAATGAATGTTAACCTCTGGCTGTCAGAGTTAGGGAAGCTGAACACCCATCCTGGGGTGCTATGTGTGACTCGATGCTGGGTGGAAGCCACGAAAGTTTAATCTTGCACTTAAAAACACCCAAGGTGAACGTCGCAAAGGCCTTAACTTGTCAGGAATCACATTCAGCGAAAGTGTCCAGGAAATTAGTTTGAGGTACTTGATTCAGCTTTTGGTACATAATAGCCCCTTGACTGCAGAAGTTGTTGCTGAGATCAACAAGCCTCCATCCTGCTATGCATACATTGCTTCTGGGTGTCAGAGACCATTAGGGGCTTGTCGTATGACTTACGATATTTGTGCTGGAGAATGTTGCTATTACTGTTGGTAATCATATCCTATTTGGCACATTGTAATATGCCGTTTTTTGGACATTAAAGGGATGAATGGTTTGAAATGAATTGATTTGTAGAGCGATTTAACACTTAAGTGTCTTTTCACACTGTCCTCTCTATTTAAAGGCTTTTTAGGTTTTCAGCTCAGCTATTTCCTATTCGCATTGCCTTCTCTAGGAATCTGTCAGAAGTTCTTGTTTTTATTGAGGTATTTTTTAGAGGGAAGGTGGGCATGGAGCCTGTATTTTCCTTGGTGAGACTTCCTGCAGTGAAATGTCAGCCCTCAGATCTTTATTTAAGTAGGTTTCTGGACAGAAGGTATTTTTCTGTTATGCTTCCCACCACATGAAGTTTGCCCTGACGTTTTGGTTTGATCCCCTGTGTTGGGTGGAGTAGCCATTTGGGCTAAATGTTACATGGCTGTTTACTCAGGCTTGTGGCCTATAGGGGTTCAGTGATAGAGGAGCATAACAACAGCACCACCAGCTGTGCACAGAATGGGCACTCCCTTTTTGTAAAATATAGAGTAGGTGGGGTGCTGTGATTTCAGTTTCTGGGAAGAGGATATAACACAACTGCACACGGTAGCATGCGTCTCTCTCTCTCACTCTCTGCCTTTATGTCATTACGTATCTCAGCATTTCAAGTATTGAAATACAAACTGAATATACTGTCTATGGCCCTGTTCACACCTGGTATTAACATGCATCCTAGGTGATCGCATCACAGGCGGACAGCGCTAATTACAGGTGTGAACGCACCCAAATCAGACTGGGGAAGCATTGAGATTGGATCACTCAAGTCACATTTGGAGGTGGTCTGGGATGCATATGACCACATTCTTATAGCCGTGTGAATGCAATGGTGTCCCAGGCCACGTTGAAGGATCACCTACTCGGCTGTCGTCCTCGTGTGGACGTACGTACGTACTTAATAAACATGTGAGTGGTATTTAACACATGATTTATGTCAGGACGTCTGTAAAATGTCCCAATGCATGGGAAACCATAAAACATCTTTTTTCCTACAACACCAAAAGATAAGTTTGAAGCTACAAGGACGTTGGTTTAATATCGAAGTGTCGCGACCCATTCGTATGGAAACCTTGTCAATAGTGTGCATTATTAATATTCCGTACAAATTTGGGAAAAATAAATTGCGTAAAGTCATTTGTTAAAGATGTTTTGAAAATGGCACAGATCACATTTAATGCACTTTGGTGAAGCTTCCTTATTTATGTTGAAGCTTTATTAGTATTGGTGACCCGTGTTGGTAATAATTACATTGACGTAAAATTAAAGCATGTATGTAAGGGGCTGGAACTTGATTGACAACAATGAACCTCTTTGTTGAAAATTTCACAAATTTTGAGCTTCATTGGTTATGATTAAAAGTCAAAATGTTATCATATGACAACCAACATAATGCATACAGACTGAACCCTTTACCCTTGAACAGAAAAGTATTAGCCTGCCCTAGGAATATTTTAGTACTGAAAGACCTTTATAACGCGTACGTTTGTACTTTGTTGACACGGTATAACAATGCATGTCTATGATGTAGAAAGTTGAACTTTTTGTTCTGTTTGAATGAAGTAATTACATTTGCATTAGGTGAAATATTTTATAATAGTAACTGTCTAATAAAAATAACAATGTTATTACAAAATACAATTTCAATATTATACATAGTAGACAAACATTATGAAATATACCTTTTATTTAATTTTAACTTTTAATTTTAAAAATAAAAGGATTAATTAATTATTGAAATATTTATTCATTTATTTAATAGATATATCATTTTGAGTATTATGCCATACCATACAAACATGTTAGGTGGTTTGATTACTCTGAAATGCGCAAATCGCTTTTGATTTATTCTCCTCTTAATGTTTTAAGAGATTATGCATACAGAAGTGATTAACGCGCTTATTTGAGTAAGTTGCGGGAAAGAGATCCGATTACAGGCAGTTAGTTGCATGTTAATTCCAGGTGTGAACGGACGTATTTTACTGTCCACTTGCGATCAGATCACCCAGGATACATGTTAATACCAAGTTTAAAAATGTCTATCAGAATAAAGCGGAAAAAATGACAAATCAAACTTATTTTCTCATAACTATAATTCAGATTCAAGAGTTGCTTAACCTGGAAATGTTTTGCTTGAAATTTAGTGGCTGTTACATATTCCTTACATATTCCGTGGAATGAGAATTGGAAACCAAACATGAAATGATCTCATTCAGAAATTTTCCATGATAATTTTGTGCTAAGAGTGGAATGTTCTCTGATCAAATGCAGCATTTAGGTGATGAAAGAGTGCAGGTAATTTTGATTAAAGGATTTGTATTGTCCTCTCATCAATTAGGTATTAATATAAGAATCATAAGTTTAAATAGCTAGGAAGTCTTTATAACCAGGTCTGGTTTTTTTCTATTGATGAACTTTTGATCTAAGACAAACTTTCTGAGGTTAAAGTCCTCCATTTTATGGGCTTAGTGAACTGAATACTGGAGAGTTCATCTGTGCCTTCCATTTTTCTCCGCTTTGCTTTTTCAATTGGTCCTTTTAAGAACTTCTCATGTGCAGGCATAACTCAGGTACTGGTGCAGTCTGGATATTATTTCATCTTGGCAAAACAACACTTTGTGGTTTTGATGGGAATGCGTTCCTGGTGTTTCCTAATTTTTTTTTGATGATTTTGGCAGCTAGGACTGCAGTGTGGAAGCTTGCCTCTTGCTCACTTTTTAATAAGCGTACCATAAATCAGTGCTTAAAATGTCATTGAAATACTAACCCTGGATGAACAAGATTGCCACGGTGTGAAAAAATCAAAGCACCATAAGGAATTTAGCGTTCATTTTGTAATCTCCCTAACGACATGAACCTCTCCCACCTGCTTTTTCCAGCCCTTGAGCATGTCACACCACACCCAGATGAGGATGGTAAGAGCACCAATAACCCAAAGTAAGACAGCAGACCCCAGAGAGCAGGTGGAAGTGAGGTGTTAAGAGGTTCTCGCCTCTTTCATGTGTCCTCTCATTTGTAACAATTTAGCTTCAGACTTTTTCCGGATATGTATGTTTTGTAACTGCATATTTGTAAGAATGAAACGAGACTCTCGTTGAGCTGCATAGTGCCATATGATGAGGAATCCTACATTATAAAACTCCAGTCATCATGTTTATGATCGAATATTATCAGAAAGAAAAGTAATAGGACTGAAATAAGACAAGCTTGTCAGCCTGATGAAGCAGAAGCCTCTCTGGCTGGAACAGTGTTTAATGTTCAGGTCATGGGTACAGTGAGGGGATGTTTGCGTTTCCATGTGAGACACTTCCCATCTTGGCAAGTGGCATTTTAAAAATGTATAAACATATAAGGGAAAGGCCAGTCCAGAAACACTAATCATCAGGTCAAGAGATGTATCAGAATATTAAGGGAAAGGATTGCTGGTCATAAATTTTCTTTGTTACCCGGCATTGTATCTCATGGAGCTGCTGTCTGACAAATTGGCAGAGAGAGAACAGTAGGCAGCTGGAGGTGCCCTTAGCCCCCTTGGACTAAGGTAGTCTTACAAAGGGGGGGGAAGAATTGAGGGACATTGGGGTGACTTTGTACCTAAAATTAACCAACTGCTGTCACAACAGAACTGTCACAGACTGCAAGCCTTAAGATGCCCTGTGTTGTTATTTAGTAAAAGTCACTGTTGATACCGTTAGAGCAAGTTGCTTATGTTTATTAGCTGTCGTCTTGGTGGATCGTTTGTTTATTTTTAGAAACCTTATTACTGTTTAAGCAGATATCTGAAGAGTGCCCAGCCTGCTCCTTGTGGGGGTTTGTTGTCAGCAGATCTGGACGTGTACATCAAGCCCTTCACCTCTAGGCTGTCTTCTTCTAGTGTCTTCTAAAATAAGCAGCCATTCATAATGCATTACATTAAAAGGGGTAAATCAGATAGGAAAACCAGAGAGGACTCATTTGGCTAACCTTACACAAAATGATTCTCTCTCCTCCAGAACAGTTAATTTATAGACCTTGTGACTTCGATGACTGCATTGTTTCCGTTTTTTGTAGTTTATCTCCTGTCTTGCTATTTTTGTGTGCTGTAGGAACATGGTTGCTGTAGATGCATATTGATAACACACTTCTACTGAACATACTTTGAGCCTTGGCATCATTAAAAAATCATGCTATGATATTTTTGTCTTTTCTTTATGTGATTTTAATAGCCACAAAGACATAATCATTTATAATTGTTTTCTGTTAAGTTCAATAATGTTTGTTGAATACATTATATGTGTTATGCCTCATTTCACTTTGCTTTTCACTTTGACAGTTTTGTTACCTTTTTAATGCTTACAACTCTGCATGTGTAATACAGATTTATTGAAAAGTAAAGCAACTCTTCCCTCCAGGTCCAGATGTCTAACTGCTGTGCTACCTGATGCACTAGAGAAAAACAAATCAAGTTTCTCAATCTAGATTCTTGTGATTCTTGACAATGTGCTTCACGAAAGTAAAAGGGATGGGACTGTAATGTGCATCTCGGACTCTACTTCTCTCTTAACTTGGTTCAGATGTGGTAACCGAGGACACGGGAACATTGCTTTCCTGTAAAATCATATCCCTACCTAATTAAATGTGAGATTTTGTTGGCATTGGTAAATTTTACGGAGTCATTGTTCAATGCAGATGCTGAAGTAGTATTAAGGTATGTGTTTTATTAATTTATTCTTTTTGTCTAATACCACTGGATTATTTTTGTTGAGGTGAAATTACCCTGTAGAATTTGAGGGCAGGAACTCTTAAGACTTCAGTTCTATGTCTGGGACCTTAATCTTTCTCCCAAATGTCGACTTATTTTAATTATCCAACTGTGCTTGATCTTGAAAGGTTGTAAGTTAAGATTCCAGCCGGTCACTTGACCTGAATTGCTTCAGTAAATATATAGCTGTGCGAAGTGGTGGAATTGTTAATTTCTAGTGAAGCACTAATTAAATCATAATAGTAGTAATAGTAATGATTTTGGTTCCTGTTGAATCATGCCAGTCCGCAGAGCAGCTGAGTAGAGAGTTGGGGGGCATGTTTGTGTCAGCAGTCATAGGACACATTTCAGCCACGCATGGGAAGCTACAATCTCACTTCTCTCCGTTAATTTTCTCCTTGGCATTTTACCCTACCTTATTTCTTAAGGTTTCCTTTAGTTTCACAGCCAGGAATTAATTTGTTTCCAGGATAAGGGGATAGCCAAGAATAATCACCCACGATTTGGGATGGATGTGCGAGTCTGTCATCGTCTCCCTAACACCAGATGGACTGCGTGTCTCCTTGCCTTAGGTTGATATGACGGCCTGTTTATGCCATCAGTTTAGCTAGGCTGAAAGGCAGAGCTGCCAGTTAATTGTTTGGTTTGGTACGTTTACTCCATGTCAGTTTTCTGATGTTATGTGCGTCTGTAGACATGCTTTCACTATATGCTGTGTTGATGTTTTATTTTATATGCTTATCTTCAGACCTCAGGCCGAACGGTGTTCATTCATTTACACAGGAAGACTGTTCGTAAGAATTTATATGGGCATCTGTTTAAATAGAAGTGTGGTTCGCATACAGGATTTTTGGTTGTACAGTCCTGATTGTGATATGAGATTCAGTGGTTGGCTAGATATTTACTCCCCACTAGGATACGTTTTTGAACATCTATGAACAATTATGAAGGATAATTAATTTGTAGGATCTGTCCTGTTTTTTTTTTTGTTTTTTTTAAATGCATCATATGTATCAATGACGTTTATTACCATGTCCTTTAAAATAGGTTTTTGTATTTCAATACTTAAGTATAATAGCATCCTGTTGTGTGTGAGTTAAAGTTCAAAAAGATCGCAGCTTGGTGCATTGCGGTGGTTGCACTTGTTGTTGTTTGTTATACAAGTCTAGCATCAGACAAGTGTCAGTAGCATCCTACTGGCTGTAGTATCCTGTCAGGTGATTAATTCAGGAGTCTGGTGGTGCCGACCATCGACAGAATTAATGAAAAGGAGCTCAAGAGTCGTACGAGGGCTCAACAGCTCTAGCTGAGATGCGTGTGGGTGAAGCAAGGTCATGGGTTGTCCTCTCCTGCTAGCCTGAGTGCTACTGCCTCCCTACCAATGACTGGAGGGATCTTCTGCTTCTGGTGCCAGTATCTCTCCCCACTGCATAGCCGTTCTGAAAGGTTTCCAGTTTCCAGTGAGTTAATGGCTGAAGTCATTATTTAGCAAGTTATTTGGGTCATTTTATGGATGAAATGTCTAAAGGGAACAAGTTTTCCTGTTATTCTTACCAAAGTAGTCTGTCTAGGTGAATGTTCAAGATCATAATTGCTGCCAAAACACAAGTTGAAATAGGTTTGGGAAGATGATCACTTACTTTAATGTTTATGAGAAGTAGACAGGCACCACATAGTTTTTTATTTTATTTTTTTCCATCTAAGTTCATTTTCTGTGTGTGTGTGTGTGTGTGTGTGTGTGTGTGTGTGTGTGTGTGTGTGTGTGTGTGTCTGTCTGTCTGTCTTAAGGAGGGGGGAGGGAGAAAGAGAGCAAGCCTGGAATTTAAATTAAGGTTGTTTGGGATTCAAAGCCAAGGGCAGTAATGAGGGAGAGCCGCTATCTGCTTAGCAGCTGCCTATCGAAATGGCTTAGATAAGTTGAAGCCAAAGTGCCCATATTATCAAGGAAGTGGCTGAAAACTTTGCCTCTGGGTATCGCTAACATTACATGTTGCTCTGTTTCTCAGTTTTATTTATATGCCGCTATAAGTCGGTAACAAAAATATTTGATTTGTTTTGACGCAAGTTTGCAAACAGTCCCATATACAGATTTAAAAATCGATATATATAAAAACAAGCAGTAGTATAGAACAATTTACCCTTTAGCAGCCCTTGCAAAGTTCTTCTGGTCTGCAGAAGTGTGCAACATCAATATCTGCACCACACCCTCCCCTAGAGACACATCTACTGTTACTGTTGAATTGTATAACATAACGTTAGTGCTTTTATGACGTGATGCAGCAAACTATAATGGCAGCTTGCCTCTATTTGGAAAGGGGTGGTGGGGGGGGTGTGGGAGAGATTATTCCCAGTTCACTGTACAGTGTCAGAGCTGTGCTTAGGGGTTTAAAGGGAATGGTTGGAACCTTCTGATTTACTTAAGTTTGGGGTAAAGAAAGAAGAATAGATATTCCTTAGTTATCAAAAAAAGACTCAAACAGCCTGCGGTGATACAAACCGTCCTGGTTAAAGGTCATGTGTTACTGTGGTTTCTACTGGCATTTATAGTCCTTATCTCTGGCTTTGATACCTTCTTGTAGTTGCCTGCAAGGAAGTCTTTCATTTCATTAAAGGCAAAAGTAATTAGTTTTTATCCTAGATGTAGGGAATACATCCTGTAGCTATATAATCACTTGCCATGCTTTGTTTAGCGAGATTTCGAGATAAGCAGCAATTAATAATGCATGTTAGATGGCTTGTGTATGTTTTGAGAGAAGCAGCAGCAAAATATCGCAGTTATTGCAAATCTTTAGTAATAATAAACCCCTCTGAGTAAAATGGGAATAGTCTACAACATAGATCCATTAGATAAG
Organism: Isichthys henryi; assembly: GCA_026776945.1. Taxonomy (NCBI): domain Eukaryota; kingdom Metazoa; phylum Chordata; class Actinopteri; order Osteoglossiformes; family Mormyridae; genus Isichthys; species Isichthys henryi. The sequence goes on from JAODJX010000109.1 coordinate 24,943,360, forward strand.
CTCAGTTTTTAGTTACAGTTACAGGGCTGGCTCCACCTATTCAGGAGCCCTAGGCAAAGCTTCACTACTAAGAAAAATTACCATTTCACTTCTTCCACAATGCAGGTAATTTTCTGGCCTTAGGCAACTGCCTATTCTGCCTACAGCTAGAGTTGACTCAGGTTTCAAATGAACCAAGCATTTTAAGTTATCTGTACCGAATGGGGGGATTTGCTGTTTTTCTAGGATTAACAGTTGCTGTTTGATTTAAACCAAACCTGTAAACAAATGTTTCAGAAATCATGCGTATCAATTGGGACTGTACATTGCAATGATTAATTTCATTTGATTGAAATTATTTAGAAAACATTATCAGGTTTTTTTTTTTGTCAGTTTAATACAATTTACTTTTTTGAAGTACTTTTGTAATCTGATCGAGATTTCGTGATCTCAGCTTTTTCCCCTCTGATTCCCAGTCACTAATGTATATTGTGCCAGCAAAGGAGCAAAGTTCTTTGTTACATCCCCTAAAAATATCTTCTCTCTCCTACATTTCCTCAGTGTATATTTGCCACCACATCTGCCAAATACCCTTGATGCTACATGACATAAGGAATATTGTGCCAACATTGTTTTTGCTTTGGTTACAATCGTGACATTGCTGGCTTCGGTTTAAGAACCAAATATAATATCTGTCTGTCAGGGTTCGCTGCATATAAAAGCAAAGTGACTGTAAAATCGAAAGAAGATTGAGGGTCTTCCAGGGCTCCTTTGTGGATTTCCTGCCTGCATTGGTGATTTTACTGGACGTGAAACTGAAAGCTAGGTTTCTGCAGTGTCTGCTATAGAAATATTGCAATAGCTGGATCAGTCTGTGATTTTATGCTTTAAAACTTACTTTGACGGAAGCCCTTTTGGTCTTGCAACAGCAGTTCCATTCAACCTGTAAGCCTCTCTTCCTGAACCTCTGCTGTCTGGTCTCTGGTTCTGATTCAGGGTGTTTTGACCTTTTGTGCTCCAGCATATGTTGACAAACTTTTTGGTGTGGGAGATGTCCCTCTTTTCTTCTGTAAATTCTCCCTTCTATCCTGCTGAATGCCGCATAAACTTTGGACATCTTATTAGAGCTGTCAGTCCAGCTAGCTGCTGGAGGTGACTAAAGGGAGAGAACAACACGATGGAGAAGCGATTTGGGGAGGGAAAGGGCAAAGCTGAGAACAGGACCCTGTGTTTGCTCTGTTTCCATGTTCCTCCTGTGCCTAAAGGAGGGTTAGGGTTCACCATTCTGAAGTCATCTTGCAGTTCTCCACTCTGTCAGTGACCTGACAACCACAACTTCCCTGTCGCTAAAAGGAACCTTATAGCAGCATTTCCTTGCTACAGTTTAAGATGTTTGGTATTTTGAGATTGCAATCTTCTGTCGTATGCATGTAAATACTTTGCTTTGTGTTTAAAAATGTAGGCTAGTAAAATTGTTTTAGATTTCTACATTGTGCGTTAATCATGCAAACTTGCGATGTTGTGTCGTTTGCAAATTCCTGTTTAATTTCCTCAGTAACTGCAAGGTTTATGAGCGCAAGTGAACTATCAGAATTTCGTTTAAAACCTTTTTGTCACATTCTCCTCTGGCAACAGGAGGTGATAATGAAAGCGCCTCACAGATGAGTAGCTGACACTCTCGAATACTTAATGTCGTTGTTAATATGCTTAACGGCTATATCCATCTACGGCGAGCGGCTACACCTGCGGTTCTGCATTCTGCAGTCAGGCCATGGAGATGTCATTTGGCCTTCTGTGTGTGGCTCCAAGATGGGACTAAATGGCTTGCAGTTGTCTTTTTCAGAGCTCCTAGCTGACACGGAAATGTCTACCTCAAGGGAGAAGGTTTCTGAAACCTAACAGCCATTAAAGCAAATGGCATATTCATAATTAACTAAGAAAAACCCCCTGCCATAGGATAACTGTTGATGCCTTATCGCAGAACCTGCCACCTCTGTATATTACAATGAAAGAGTAAGCTTAATCTTCCCTCTTCTGATTATTCAGCGATACATGATTCCCTAAATAAATTAATCTATCAGTATGTAATTTTACTTGCCTACTTTTAATTATACTTTGGAATGAAAGTTGAAAAGGGATTTAGCCAGTATAGAAATCTGTGTGCCACTGTCCTCCTAGGTCAGCTGTGCTGATGTCATACAGCAGATTAAACAGGAATCCTTTCAAAGTATCATTTGTTTAACGGTGTTGGGAAGCTGACCAAAATACATTGATTATTGTTAACAGATGCCAATTGCAGATTTTTTTGAATGTCTTAATTTTCTCTTTAGGCACAATCCAAGTATGAATTATTTTTTCAGTATGATCAGCCATTACAGCCGTAGCAGTTTGTCCTCTGTACTCCATGGTCACCATGCAATGACACTGTGTGTGTTTGTACGCTTCAGTATATAATTTACTCGTAGACCCCGGACCCAATCGCTCCGATTGTCGTCTTTTCATTTCCTGTGCTCTGAGAGTGAAGGGTTGCCATAGCAATATGACTAGGAGTTATTGTGTTGTCTGCCATACAGCTGGCAAATTTTTCTTTAAGGTTCCCATATGACATGGCAATTTTCATCCAGCACTCCACGAAACCCTCTACCAGATCACTCGATATATATTGATTTCCCGCTAATAAGATTCCCTGCTAATAAGACTATTCATTTCCCTTTAGAATGTGTAAATTCAGCACACAGTTTGTTGGGGGAAAGAGAGACTGGTATTCTTTTATGGGTTACGTTCCACTGGTGATAAGCAGAACACAACTCAGGGATCTGTAATGTAGCGTGGCGTTTTGTTTGTTTATATAAAGGCACTTTTATCCACTGTCTTGTGAGGGGCCCTGGGATCAGTGTAGCAAATCATTCTGTTTATTCCATGACATACTGTGACAGACTATGTGTCTCTGTCTCTGATTGGATGGCCTTTGTGTTGGAAGCCTGGATTCCTGTTAGTAGCTTGTGATAAAGGCTCTCCTCCCCAAGTGTTGCGTAATAGCTTGAAAGATTATTATCCTGAAAGTTTCTCATGTTTTCAAATATTTAAGAAAAACTTACACACACACAGCTTTTCATTGCTTTGCAGCAGTTTGCTGCTTTATGCTAACAGTGAGGAAGGCAGGCACTAGTAGAGTCAGTGAAGCTTTGCCCTAAATTGAGCTATTAAAATAATAATAAAAAAAATTTAAAAAACTCCAGAAATGGTACGTTTTCAAAACTGCGTCTTGGGAGGGATAATCAAATGTGTGAAAGAACTTAAAGTTGTGTAGGTTCCAAACAAGCTATTTGGGTGGCAGTGACTTCGGTTTGACTCTAGCTACAGTACTTTCAGCGGGTCATATGCTCCTTGGAAAGGTGCCGCTGACCTTTAGCATTACTGCACGTCATAAGGCTGACGCTTACAAAACAACTGGGCCTAATGGAATGCTGCTATGATAGCAGAAAGTGTCCGACTAGAGGTCCTGGCCCATATCTTCTTTATGTCACTCCTGGAAGTAATGCGGCCAGAGGACAGATTTTCATCACTCATTATGAGCTGTCTCCCTCCGTAATTATGCGCTGCCATCTGGGATAATTGCTCTTGCCCAACTGAGAAGCGCAACTTATGGAGAGAAGACGTTTTGAATGGTGTCATCTGTGTGTATCAGTGAGATGGAATATAATTTTCAGATTATTAATAATGCAAAATACATTAGTAAATTTTTACTTGATATGTTTAGGGAACAGAACTTCTAGTCTTGGAATGCCCCCATATTCATGCTTCGTCTATGTTTGATTAAATGTTGCAGCCCTGCTTCTGTATTTGCTTTCAGGGTCATGGAACCCTGGACATGTAAGGAAGGGGGGATAATATAGTTCTTCTCATGCACTCTGATTGGGTCATTTTAATGTTGTTAACCAAACCAGCTGGGATGAAGAAGACATTCTAAAGGCCCAGAAAATCCTCCAAATTGCACTGCTTTTTCCTTTTGTACATTTGAATTGCATAAGTGAAGCCTCTGAATCTAATCCGTGACTTACAGTGTTACTAAAATGTTTATAGGTCAGTTGATCGTGCATGAACTCTATCTTTGTGATGCAGGAGAACCGGAATGATGAAACCAAATTTTGACAACTGGAGTAATGAGCCACTCTTTCAACAGATTTGTGTTCAGCCAGAACAGCTGAAATATGTTTTAGGAGATGAGACTCTTTTGGGCAGTGTAATGATGAGGGTAAGAGAGAGTGCCGCAAAGGTTTGAGCAGGATAGCTTTTGAACGGCTGGCTGCCTGAGCTGTTGTGCTGGCAGGCCCAGTGAATCCAGGAGTTGCCTCTCCTCTGAAAAATGGAATAATCTATAGAGATGGAGGGAGAGTGAGGAGATGTAATTAAGCCCTTCTCCGCGGCCTCGCTTTAATCATTTGATTGGTGGCACTTTGACCCCCTTGTACTCATGTTCAGTCTTTTATCGCTGTCAGCATCTGGGTTAGACAGGACCTCAGTACTCACTGCTGTAGGCTGGTTTCATCGCCACCTTGAAATTAAGTAGTGTCCCCTTTTAAAAATGGCATGACTGCCATTTCATGGTAGATGCTACGGTCAGAGGTTTATCTGATGTGGCAGTTTCTGGAAATAGCAGGTCTTGTATTTTACTCGTATGATTACCTTGTCTGCTAGGAATTAGGCATCTTACAGTATGTGTTACCTCTTGCATGGTAAAACGACTTGTCAGCCTGTGTCTGAAATGGTCTTAATGACTTGTCAATGCCTCAAGATTACAGAAAAATGGAAGGAACATGGAACAAAGAACCTGAAAAAGATGTAAATTTTCGGTCACTTGAATCATCCTGTTATAATTTAGAAGGCTATTAATAGGCAAAAAAATGAGACTGTCAAAGACACGTGTATGTGAAATATTCTGTGCTCAAATTGTTGTTCTGTGGCTGCTCATTTAAAGGTGAAATCTGCTTTGGGTCCCTGCCTTTTGTGACCCAGACCATTTTGCATCATGTGAAGAAGGCAGAAGGCTACTCTGGATAAAAAAAATTCCTGTATCCAGGCAGAAATAGAGCAAAGGAGGAAGTTTTCTTCTGCTACACAAATAATTGCAGTGTCTGCGTCTGACCTAGAATAACTATGTTTTGTGCTTAGATATGACATCTTGTAATGTTAACTAATTATACTTAAATTGGCTCCTTGACAGCTGCATGCTTGTAATGTATTATCTGCCTCACTTGTACATCCTTTGGGACAAAAGCATCTGCTTAATAAATAAATGTGACTATACCTGCTGTATGCTCAGTGTCTTTAATATTCAGAACTTTTCATTAAATTTTTTTTTTGCAATAGCCACTGACTCCCAACAGTTGAATGGATGATGTCAGGATTAAATTTCATTTTTCCCCAAGGATGAACTATGGTTTATAATTTCGTGCCACTCTTGCTTAACCCAGTCTGTATTTCTCTCTGAATTGTCGTCTTCTTCGAATTAAGTCTGCTTTTCTTGGAACTTTTATTTCGTTTCCAGCGGCTTTTTGGACGTGGAATCTCAGTTCACTGTAATCTGTGGTTTTTGAGTGTCTGTTGGTTGTCCATCAAGGCTTGATAGTTCAGCATATTTTTAATTAATTGGTACCCCATACCCCTATCTCAGGCCACTGGCAACAAGCACAGGTGTGGCTGGCAGGCTAAAAATATCCCACTTAGTCTGCCCACAGATAGCCAAAGCTTGTTATGTGTTCTGTCACCATGCCGGAAGAATAGGCTCTTGCTTGCCTATGTTGGTGATATGGGGTGTCGCAAGGTGAAATGGAGAAAGTGTGTTGCTGTACAGCTTGGATTTCTCATTCCACTTAGATCTTGACTGTGCCAGTAAAGAAGGTTGATATTAGTTTAGGAAGCCATGGTTGATAAATTAGTTGGCGTTTTTCAACAGCTGGACATTAACCACTGTTAAGTGTGGTCTTAATTTAAAAATTAAAGCCCATCTGTATAATGACCCTGTACCGAGCTGTTGTCCTAACTGTTGTAAATACTGGCAGCCTAAGCACTTTTGAGAAGTAGAAGGAGGATGACCTTTAACCTGATTGAATGTATGGACTAGGCACAGCTTTTTTGTGCATGAATGTCTAGTTTACTGTATAAGCTGATTTCTGGGCAAGAATGCTGTTGTCACGGTGAATTATCTCTTAGAACGGGAGTCTCCAACCTTTATTATAGTGGGAGCTACTTAAAATCTGGAGGGTGGGTGGCGATAGTCGTTGGGGGGGTGACAGTAATAGCTGTTGAATGGGGAGGGTTTGGGGGTGGAAGAGTAATTAAATCTTGGCGTCCATTCTGTAGCGGTGCTCGTTGTCAGAGACGAAACCAAACTCATATGTATACAAATTGCCCAATTTTTATCAAGGCTACTTATTGGGTTCTGGTGGGCTGCTTGTAGCTCATGGTTGACACATTGGTGACTGCCGTCTTAGAATCTACTTTAAGGCATTTTGGGGGAAAGCATTAGGGTGAATAGGGTGAATGAATGATTTGTATTTTAATAATAGCTGACTCTTTGATTAGCAGTTCTGATAAACTCCTTGAAATGTCTTATTTGTATCTGCTTGGGATATACCTTCTTCAAAACATCATTTCTCCACATCCATGTTCAGCATGGGGTTTCTCTTTGACATTCTGGTTCTGTCGGTATCTTTTCTAGGTTCTTTGGCAGTTCAAAAGCCTTTGGTCCTACCCAATCTTTAATCTTTTTGGGAACTTCTATAGTGGTAACATTTCCTTCACTTACTTAGAAAGATGAGCCAAAATCATTACCACCCCAGTGTGAAGCAAATAACATTGATTGATTGTCTTTTAATAGTGACACATGTCAAAGTGTGGGATGTATTAGACTGTAAACTCAGTTTGGTACTCAGTTGATGTGTTGAAAATGGGAGAAATGGACAAGGTGAAGATCTGGTGACTTTGATAAGGGATAATTTGTTATTGCCAGATGACTCGGTCAGAGCATCTCTGAAACAACACTTTTAGGGTGGTCATGGTCAGTCATGGCGAATACCGGCTGACGCTGATCCAGAGAGCAAAATTCCATGAACTGCTAATAGCGTTGGGAAGTCAAGATTAGGTTGATGTACGGTGTGAACATAGGCTATCCCATTTCATGCAAGCCACCAGAAGAGCTTCTGTGGCGCACATCGCAGATAATTCTAATGATGTCACGGGAGTGGTGTCACAACATACAGTGCATCAAGTGTATGTTTCTGCATAACCATGGATCAGGTTTGTTGTTCCAACACAGCTGCTTGTTCGACTGATGCTCATCGCATATCCAGCAAGATGCAACAGAAAATAGGATTCTTTAAGCTTTCATTTGGTTTGTCAGACACATTGAATAAGTTAAATTTGGGATCATCTGCTATTGGTCAGCCCTGGGCTATAGGAATTGGATAGAAATGCTCTTATTTGTGACCACTAAAAATAAGACAATGTAATCAACATGTTATGTTTGTTTTTGATTTATTTATTTATGGAGGTAAGCCTTTGGCAGAAATGGTTAAACAGATTAGTACATACAGTCTTTGGGTTTCAAATGCCAAGACTCGGCTCATAAAGTTAATAAAGCTATGCAACTAAATAAACATGGGAATGAGCAGGTACAGATTGTAAGAGACCTCAGGTAAAAATATTAGCTTAACAACTAATGCATAGTACTAATACTATCATTGTACTTTTAACTTTCTTTTTTGGCTATAAATTGTTACGTCTCTGTTCAAATCAAATGGGGATTGTCTGTCTGATTTTTCTAGTGGTAATGGAATTAAGCTTTCAAGTATTCGCAGTATCAACAGGCTTTGGGTGGTCTGGGCCAGGGCACAGGAAGCAATCACTCTTAAGGCTGGTAGAATCAGCATTTCCTCAACAATTAAGATGCAGTGGCACTTTGCCAGTGCAAGATGTATTGCCACTATTAACCTTTTTTCCATTTCGCGACATTGTAAAGTTTTGTTTATTTTGAGTTCAGTACAAGGTGGCGTTGCTTTCCAAAGTCAAATTTCCACATGCCATTCTAGCTCCTGTAACACACTTCTGAACTGAAGTTCCATATTGGAATAAATGAATAGAGTGGCAGGTCCCACATACTATTGAATTTGGGGCTTCTCTGTTTTCTAAAATATGGTGAAAAATATTAGTCAGAGGGGCGGGTTGTATATCATTTGCAGCTTAAATAATGTAATAATCCAATAAGCCATTCAAAGAAAGAAAAATAAGGACTTAAGTGGATAAAATGCCTGAATATGTCTATATTCCAGTCATTTTCAGATATGTGGAATTGTTTTTATTCCCACTGCAATATACATCTTTGTGACACATTGATGAAATGTATCTTGCACAAAAGATCGGTTGACTTATTGTACATATGTATCCTATTTCCTTATTACCTTTATGCATCAAGGCAAGAAGTCAGAAAGCTGTAGTGATTTGTCTACATTGTAGTGAGAAAATTTAATCCTCTTATACATTTATTGAGTATGCAATGTAGCAATTTTCATTTAATCGTTCTGCACGTATAAGAAGATAGTGCCACATCTGTTATTGTGTGTTTGCATTCAGTTGTTCCCGGAAACTCTCCCTAACCCAAATTTCCAACAAACTCTGCACTGCTGTGGTAAACCAAAAGGATGCATTTGCCACAATGTTTAATTATGCATCCCTACCTGATGTGTACAGCCTACCCAATCCATTCCTTGCAGGTACAGTCTGTGTATAGGTTACATGTACGCATGCATGTGCCGGTGACATCATTGATGTCATGTGCGTGTTCTGTGCTAAGGCTCAGTTCGCCATTACACCATGTCTACTTCTGTGCAACTGAACCATGCTCTGGCCCACCTCTTCTAGCAGGTCTCGGCACGATGGCAAGCGATCACACTAGTCAAACAAACTGCACTTTTGGGGGTCAAACATGCTGAGGCATGGTAAGGACTGCCTAGTGTCAGTACATCCTATGTGGCTATGTCTCCTTCCCTTTCTGTCACTTGCTGGTTACTTAACTGCTTTACTAGTGAAGCTTCTATGTGGTTTAACTAGAAAGATATTAATTTTGTATGAAAGTTAGCTCTCCCTAGAAATTGGACTGACTTGTTTGCATATATGGTATTTTAGTAAATAATCAGCATTTGTGTGTTTGTGTGTGTGTTCTACTTTTATTATTTTGCTGTAAATATAAGCCCAAAAGCATATTCATTTTAAGTTGAATAATTGTAGGGACTGTTAACATCCTGTGACACGGCAACTCCATAAACACCATCGAGTTCGAAAACTTCCACTTATGAAATTTTGAGCACTAGGGTATAAAACAAGGACTCATTATGTAAAACCTATGGTTCAGCTTTTATCTGAAGTTCTAAGAGCATTAGCAATTGTAATGAATGATTTTTCTTATGAAAATCAGCCTGTATTTAAGTGTAGAATTATTTATATTACATTTTGTTGTTTTTGTTCCTGATAAATTGGACTCTAGTTTTCCCCCTTTACCATTTGTTTGGAAGGTGTGAACACCGTAATCAGACTCTGTTGCAGACCAAGACAATCACACAAGACCCATGAGAGCAAGACCCATGGTCCTGTCTCAAACATGCTCTAGGGCGGTCTGTTTGTAGTGGGAAAGCGATTTGACCTCGACCTGATCCAGCCAGCATTTTGGACATGCTCAGTATCAGCTCCCATCTTTTGCTCAGTCGTCTGAAGGCAGCACATCTTCACAAAATCTGAGTCAGTGCACCATTTTCAAGGCATGCCCTCAAAGCGAATTTCATCATTCTCCTGGTGTGATGTAGCCTGGTGTATTGCCCAGATAATTACCACACTGTTCTTTCTGTATTTACTTTGTTGCTCATGCCACAGACACATCTGACCAATAAGCGGTGTGAACGTTGTCACATGGTTTGTAGTGGTGTATTTTGATTCGTTTGGATTTTTCTCTATGTGAAAACGAACCTAACACTCCCAATTTGCTAACACATGAGCTCATTTGAATCAGAGCTACATACCATTGTTGTGAATACGCACTTAGTTTTTACTCCAGTGAAGTATAAATATGGGCGGCATGATTGCATTGCCTGTTGGAAATGCTAAGGATAAATTTAGTCTGTTTCGTCTGGGGTCCTTTGTTGAAGAATTGTTGGCAATCTGCACAGTGATGCAGCCATCCCTCCCCCAGCGGACCACATGCACCAGTAGGCAGAGGCAGGTGCCTGATAGCTTTGTTGAACTGCACTATTCCTTCCGCTACATGCCCTAGAGAAACAGTGGCTGTTAATTGCACTAACTGGCTCCCAGCACGGCGTGACAGGGAAGGCCCAGAACTGGAGGCTGGAGGCCACAGGGAGCAGAAGATCTTTTGGGAGGACAGATTCTTTTTCAGAGCTCTACACTGTGACTGCCGATCTGACTCAGGAGACCAGACTCTGTGCTCCCAACTCTCTCCTGAGATAAGATCATTGCATAATGAACCTATTAACATGTTAGATTCCTCTCCCCTGGGCAATCATCTGTAAGGTGATTTTCAGGAGCCTATTATTCGACTCTAGTTTAGTTTCTATTGTGTTTTTTTTTTTTTTAATTCTTTTCCTAGCGGTCATCTGTTCATTTGAACTTTTTTTCGTAAAGGACAAGTATTTATCTTGACTTCACGTTAAAAATCCTTACAAAATAAAAAGTACCATCAAATAGAAGCTTGGATGTTTAATTGCCTGTATGCAAATTTTGTGCTGCAGCACTTTAACATCCTGTAGTTAAAATAGTCGGTAAATAGCGGATAAATTGAAGCAGAATAAAAGCCTTTCCTTGGCGCTCTGTCATATCCACTCTGTGCCTTTTTCCAGGGCATCTGCTGAATTACTCCAGATCAGGCCTGTGGCAAGACCAGGTCATCTCGAGCATTCAAGAATAGCCAGAGAACCGTCATCCTTTTTAATAACTTGCCAAAGTGATGCTCACTTGATCAAATCAGTTTTTCCAAAAAGGAGCTGGGCCTACATTAAGACAAATGGCACGATTAAAGCTAGCCATGGTTTTCAGAATCATAAGACGAAGGCAGCGGGGACACATCATAAGTGTTTTTTTTGGTGCTCTGATTTTCGACAAATTGAGTATATGTTTGAGAGCAGAGACTGCTGAGATGTCAGCACGGGCACTTGGCATTGCTTCATTTTGCGGGGCCTAAATTAAAGCCGTAGTGATGAAGTCTTTTCAAGAGTGATTAAAGGTCTAATTAATGATTTTTCAAAACTATAATCTTTCATAATTGCAGGATCATCCATTTTGTTGTTGAAAAGGTAAAAGTAACCAATTACGTTAAACGGCTGTTAGCGTGGTTTAGCCGGTAAGCAAACAGTGTTAATGTAACTCTTATAATTGCGCAGTTTTAGGTGGGAGAGACAGTGACTCAGTGGGTAGCATTGCTGTGTCATCTGCAGGAATAAGGATTAAAGAATATTCTTTATGTATGTATATGTGTAAAGGTTGCAAATTCAGCCTGTGTTGGCTGACTAAATTCGTCCTGGCATATGAGTGTGTGTGCTCTGCAACAAAGTGGGGTCTAAGGTGTCTATCTCTGCCTTCTAGTCCGTGTTGCTTGGGATCTACTCCAAGCTACTCATGATCCTGTCCATAATAAGTGATTGGTGGATAGATGACTGCTTGGATAATTCTAGCCATTCATATAGCTGGATACATCGGTTGAGTACTTACTGGCAATGTATGAAACACTTTCAGTGTCATGTATGGTTTCTGAAAGACGGTGGTGCCTGTCATTTTTAATATCAACCGTAACAATTTTCGTCTTTCTGGAGGGAGCTGGTGAAGGAAATTTTGCCGTTGGCGGTTACATCGCCTTTTTAAAGCCACTAGACCGGGCAGGGACAAGCTGTGAAATGTCTTCCCAGAATTCTCCCTGCTTACCTGCAGTCAGCTTTAAAGTGGCTGGTTATTTCATGCTTATCTTACGGGTAACTCATTGCCAGTGTAGCGACTTTACACCAGAATTTATCGACCGACATGCAGTATGTGATAAGTCAAAATTGGGTCATGTTAAGTTAGTTTGCTTTTTGCGAATGTGTAATAAAAATAAGAATGTGGGGAGATTGTCATCCTCATTGAGGAAAGAAAAATGTCTGGGAACCTTCCATGTCATTGTGGTTTGAAAGAAACTATCGTCCCGCACCTGCAGGAATCTCTTTGTTTAACAGGATGACTGGAAGCTACTTTTTTTTTTCCTTTGCCCTCATAAATACTTGTGACATTACTATACATGGTCATTAACTTCAGAACTTTGTTTCCTGATCACCACCTCCTTTGTTTGGTGCCCTGACAGTCAGGTGTTCACTATTTTTGTTGTAAGAGAGTGAGGAAACGCTGTATTATTATTTGACTGCCTTGTGTATTTGTACTTGGGATACATATAGATGGTCATTTTTTTTGTCACCTGCATCCTGTGCAAAGTGCTGTAATTGGGATATTAGCCAATCATTTTTAGAGATAATGGTGTAATCTCATTACATAGCGAGATTACCTTATTGTTTTTAGTTTATTTTACCTTGGTTAGTGTGTGCTGTTTTCCAAGATGGCTGGTCCTACTCAGATTTGAATTCCCATTTTTGACTCAAAGTACAGAGTCTTAACCATAGTTCTGCAGAGCTACAGCTCCACTGCATTGCACTTTCTCTGCTGTAAAATGCTGTATAACACGACATCTTTGTGTGGTATCACATTCAGTGGCTTCAACATCATCTGCCTTTACTGTCAAATGAGAAAAACAGAAGCATGGAATTACTTTGTGCTTTACGAGGGCGTACGTGCTGTGAGCCCCGTCCATCACTGTCACAGGCTAGCCATTATTGTCACCAGATGACACGAATGCAAGAGATATTGTTGTTTGAAGGATCTGTGTCAGCGGGCCAGCGTGATCCATTGTTGGTATTTAAATGAATGTCACGCACGCTTGTAAGTCACGTGGCTTGACAAAGTCCTTAATTCTTTTTCATAAATTACAACAAGGGAACACATTTTACTGAGCAGAACTAATGGTTCTGTATTGCAAAGCAACAGTTTTTTTTGTATTTTTTTACGTTTTTTTTATTTAATATTTTCCTGCAATAACCCAGTTTAAATGCTTTGCCCAAGGGTGCAATAGCTGCGTTTCTGTCATGGTTTAAGCCAGCAACCATGACCTTACAAGTTGGCATCTCACATCTCAATCAACCCTGTGAAGTAGCAATGAGTAATAATCTTTTAAAGCTCCTAGGGAACATTATAAGCATGAGTGCACTGTTTGGAACAGTTCTCTCAACTCATCACACATCAGGCAAATAAAAGGAGTTTGTCCCATTATTAAGGGAAATGGAAGGAAATTGCAACAGTGCCCCTGAATGCATCTAATTACAGTGGATCTACAAAAGGCTGCTTTGTTGATGTAACAGGCATAAGGGTGAAACACTGTGGAGCTTAGCTGTTTGAGCCAAAAGCGCTTTAGTGCCTGTGCATGTGTGGTGTAGACTTCATCATAGCATGCAATATAACTGAAGGGTGGGGTGGTATGGAGAATTTGGCCAGTTACCATGGCACAGAAAAATATTTTATTCCTCTAACCCCTGTCCCCCTACACTTTCTCTTCCCGCTTTGCGCTTTCTTGCTCTCACCCTGGTTTAAGAGATTAACAGTGAATAAGGGAGGTACTGTTTTGCTAATTGCCAGAAAGCAATTCTGGACCTAGTTTAGATGTTATTGTTGTGCCCAAAATGACAGTAAACAGAGAGAGTCTGTCCCCTCAGCTTGTGCAGTTCACAGTACGGTCTTTGTGGCAGCTGACCAATGGCCACCATTGTCTTCCCCTCCACAAACTGCATTATGGGGCAAATGGATGACATAGATTTCTTGGGTAGCGATGAGGGTCTGTTTCACTGAAGATAAGTGAGACAGTACTGTGATCCAAAGAGCTGTGTGCAGGAATGAAATGAGAGGTGGACTAGAGCCCATAGTTTGACTAGTGAGAAAGAATAAATGAAGGAAGAGGAAAAGGTCTTTGTTCCTTTTGTGCCTTAAGTGTGAATGGCCCACTCTATATATAACATGAATTGGGTGAGAGAACCATGTGTTCCCATGCTTTAGCATAAACAATGTTACAAAGTTTACGAGATCACTTTTACACATACAGCTCAGAGCGGGTGAGACAATTCATCAGAAGGCCTAGTTATTGTTAGCTGTTGTAGCAGAAGCTGTTTAGTGGATTCCAAAATTGCCAGGAGTAAGATGGGTGGGCATGGACTCCAAATTCTTTTTGTCAAAATCAATGATCATGGATATCTGCTGCCTCAAACTCTAGGGGTACAATCCTGGTTTACAATTAGATTCTGTTGTGATCATCTTTTAAAGTGCAAAGTATTTTAAACATCTAACTGGAGTCTAAGATGCATAAAATAGAAAAACAAAAAGATTTAAAAGAAAGATGAGGCGAGAGATTTACATATCAGTTGGTATGTGTGTGTGTGTTTTTTTTTTTGTCATGTTATGTTAAATCAGCTTGTTTCTGAATGGTCCATCTGGACTTCATGTGCGGTCTTATCCTTTTTCAGTAGTACTTCTGATAGCCAAAGATTGTTTGATTTGCCCCGTTCATGGATTTTTTTCCAATCTGAAATGGCGGGATCATAACATCTGATTGGTTGGTCCCTCCTCTATTTGCTTGGACCCATCTCCTATACAATCTGATTGGTTCAAGGAGATAAATCTCATTTATTTATTTATTTCATTTTATTTTTGTGAAACTTCCATGAGCCCTAATTTCACCTGTCAGGTAGTCTAAAGAGGGTAGATGACAATGGCGCTTTTCCATTGCCACCAAGAACTAAATTGTACCCGCCCCGTACTACGAACTGTCGCTTTTCCATAGCAAAGTATGCACGCTGCACTTGTGCCATATTCGAGCCGTAACCATGCTGGCATGGTCCTGCTTACTAGCATCGGGTGCATCACCACCATCTGATTAATCTTATGTTGTAGTAGTTCTGGGGAGCTTTGGCACTTCAGTCTAAGCAGTTGAAAATTTACTAGTTGTCCTGTATTTGATTATTTTGCAACAGATGAGCTTAGATCTTTTTTCTTTCTTTGCTTCTACTTTTGTACAAGATCACTGAAACCTAAGAATATCTAACTCAACTGTGTTATCCATTCTGTTATAACTGGGAAAAGCATAGTGATTCCAGAGTATTTCATAAACACCTGGAAAATAAACTGTTTCAACTCTAGATAAACAAATTATTTTGCACTTCTCTGAAGGGATCAATTTGAAAGCTTTCTGGGAATTACTTAATACTGAACCTTTTACCTTAGAGAACTGGTTGTCCCCAGACAGTATTTTTTCCCCCATATGTTCCTATTGAGAATTTTGTGTTTTGTTCACCTGTGGTCTCCTGTTTTCGATTAAGGTCATGAGAAGCTGAGGAGCTCAGCCTTAGCACACATACACATGCAGACACATTCTTTATTCTGTTATTTTTTTACAAAGTTGACAACTGGATATAGCGCTTTCAGAACAGTAATCAATGTTTTTTTTTTTTTGCCCCCCCCCCAACTGAAACTGAAGGTGAATAAACACTGTTCAGCTTGCAGGGACCTGTCACCTACTGAAATACGCATGATTCGGTTTGATTGCCAATATTGGGTTCACGATTCAGTCTTCCCAAGATATTTTTGGAATGAATGAATTTTTTCTAACAATAATTTGAGCCATTTCGAAGTTTGTTTTTTATTTCCCTGATTCAGATGGTAATTAATTTGTACTGCGATTAAACATGTTGTTATATCATTACATGCCTAATGTTAAAGGACCGTTATACATCTGTACCCTGTAGTCAGTGCAGTGGTTTTTGTACTGAATGTTAGTCCCTAATTGCTATATTTGTCACACGTTTTCCTTTTAAACTGTAATGGCAATGGTGGTAAAACTCTTTTTCTGTTATGTAGGAGAGGCACCTAATGTTCCTCTTTCCTTGCTGTCACTCATTTCGATAATTGATGGTGTTGCTGGTGCTAAGTGTGCTTTTTAGCCAGAAGTCTGTTCAGAAATCTATTGACATCCATATATACACAATGAACATGATTTTCTCCAGTTTAGATTAAAAGAAAAGCGGACACTGTGTATTTTGGACACTGACCCAAATTCTGCCATTGCAAAGAGAACTTGCAGTCTAGCACTATAGATAAGGAAACCCATTCAGTTTTTGCAGTCAGTTTTCAACGTTTCCATAGAATTCGAATGCCAACAGTGATAACTCGGATAGAGATATATGAGTAAGAGTATGTCAGAACTCTTCCACGTATATATTCACAAGGTAAACAGCTTTAGATTATTATTATTTTTTTTTGTTTATTTAATGTGTATAGAGCAGGTACTTCATGATGTTTAGTAATGGGGGTGGGGGGTCAGTTTGTAGCTTAAGTCATTTGCCAATTTCAGCGTTTTCTGAGAATCACTCCACATACTCTTCTATTTTTGACATTTATATAACTGGGCTCCCTGTGGCCTCTATATCAGTAGATGAACTGATGCAAATCTTCTCAGAGTTATGAAGTGAAGCGACCCTTTGCCACTTGCACAAGCATGATTACAAGTACATTGGGATGCTTCTTTTCACATTTCCCACCCTGCTTGTCTTTGAGACATACGCACACACAGCTGAGGGTCAGAGTCAGACCATTTACCTGTCACCTCAGGAGCATTTTGGGGGGGGGGGGGTTAAGGCCCTTGCTCAAGGATCCAGTGAAGAGGTGACTATTCTGCCATGGCTGGGGCTCAGGCCAGTGACCTTCCAATCACAGCCATAGAGGCTTAGCTCATTGAGCCACGCATTTTGTTGAACTTTACGGTTGCGTGTTATTCAGAGTGATTTAGCATTCATTTCGTGGGTTTGGCATCAGAAGAACATTTATCTGTAAGCACCTGGGCCGAGTCAGTTTCAGCAGTAATACTAGGAAAATCAACTGTTAAGGTGAAGAATCGTGCTAAAAGAATGCATGCGCCGTAGTCAAAATAGGCTTAGCAGAATGTGCTCCATAGTTTCAATAGGAATCGGGGTCCCCTCCCTCCCTCCATGACTCTGCAACTCTGCTCTATGTGAAATATTAAACCACTGTATTAAACCAATCATTTTACATTTGTAAAAACTGCTAACCAACTGATGTATTTCCCAGTAATAGTAATGGAGGTAGGAATATAGTTTATAGCTACAGTATATCACTGTTTGCCAGAAGGAGAAGAAAAATCTACTACTGAACAATTTCCACGCATTTTCTTTGGGACTCGGAGCAATAAAAAGTTTAATGGTTATGAGGTTTTGTTGTTCCCTGCCCAGACCCTCACTGCAGCTGCGATTCAACTCTGAGTAGCTAAGGCAGAACATCCAGGAAACAAGGGCTGCTCTGCACCACGCACACTCACTTTGTTTTCTAAGATCAGCACTTGTGTGTAACCCCTCTTGCTCATTGCTGTCACAAAAATAACTTGTTTCTTGCCTTGCTTCAGTTATTAGACGGAGGTTGCTGTGATGAACAGACGGAGATTTATGCTATAACCCTTCTGTAGTTTGGGATCACTGTGGTCCAGCAGTGATGGTGAGAACAGGTTGAGGCTCTGTACCTCCTCTTATATCTGCCCCTTCCTTTTATTATTTTTACATAAAAAAAAATGCAATTAATAGCCACACATCGGCTTAAGTGTTTTCTTACCAATCTGACTCATGCCATTATACAGGTCTAACCTGTGACAGAATGGATGGGTCCACTGTCAAGCCGGAAGCTGGAAGTTTTTTGCCTTGGGGTCATGAAGGATCCATTCAGTGAGCTCAGAACTGACAATGAGTCACACAGGATTGTTATCATTTTAAACTCCTACCTGATTAAACCCCCCCCCCGCTACCACATCCTGCTTGTTATACACTGATGTATTGCATAAAGTGCTCTTGTTAAGCAAAATGAAACAGAAATATTTCTCAATGGAATGTAGTGTTTCCATGCTAAAACTTTTAGTCTAAGTTTGTACAAAGTCCGTATGGCTAAAAATGCATATTTCTGAGTTTGATTTCTTTGTTTATTTTTGGGTATTACCGAAAACCGGAGCAAGATGTGAGCCCTAAGTAGCCCTGTAGTACGTTCTGTCTTCCAAGTTGTGGTGTTTGCAATTATAGTGCTGTGTCACTAGCATCCCATGGAGACAGAATGGAAGCTTGGGAGGAATGGATATTCTACTCTGTGGATTTGCCAGTGCTTAGTACATAAAATTCAATATGACTGCCAGTCTGGATGGAAGATCCTGTTCATTTTTTAGCCTATGTCAGAGGAACACTGTTGAGGGTCATGGCAAATGCCTAGATTGTTGTTGATTCTGCTGGAGTGCAAATAATTATAATTCTGGAATGTGTTGGAGTTCATAACCTATAGATTTGTACCCCAGTTTATTGTGAAATGTAATCTGTGCTGCCTTTGGTGCAGTACCGGTCTTCCTAGGATCATTGGCCTAATCCCCTCACTGGGTGGTGTGTGCGTGTGGATTAGGTTTATATTGCATTGTGGGAACCATGACTTTGTGGGCCCCATTTTTCATGTGCCCACAGAGATCTGAGAATGCAATTGAAAAATGCCAAAGGTCTCATATTTAATTTGGTTACTTATGGTTAAGGTTAGGGCTGGGTAGGGGTTAAGGTCGCCATGTTGGGATCAGAGTTTTCCCCATAGCAATGAATGGAGAGTCCCCACAAAGATACAATTACAAACCTGTGTGTGTGTGTGTGTGTGTGTGTGTTATGTGCCGTTGTTTTTAATCCGTTCCCTACAGTGGTGACGACTCCATTCACAGTGTAGGGAGGAAAGTCAGCTCTAAGTGCCTCAAGGCTGAAGCTGAGGTATTAATAAATGCAGCACTGCAGAAAACAGATGCTGTGCACTGTCAGTGCCGCCTCTTCAGGTCCCTGATACAAAGCCTGTGCTAGAATAGCTTATAAAGAGGCACTTTAACATAGGATATGCACTGTTTATTTCAGCATCACTGTCAAATCTTTGGGCAAATTAGTCGTTTGGCATAACATAGATCATAGACACATACAGATTTCCGAAAGATCCCGGGAGATTAAATGCTTCTTATTTGACATTTTTAGGAATATTCAGTTTTAAAATTCTCGCCAAACATGCATGGGGGAGGATAGATCTGCATAAATCTTCTTTCTCACTGGTGTCGGGCAACCTGATGTTGCGGCGAGACCTACATTTCCCCAGCGCGGCTTGTGCCTTTCTGCTTTCTCATCTGAATGCTTCCAGCAGCAAATGTATTCGCTCGTACATTTGTCTGTACAAATGAACTAGCCAATTGCCACTAACGACAGACAAACTGATTTTTCATGAATGCCAATGTGAAGACTTCACTTCACACCATGTAAATCTTGTATAAATTTGCATGCACCCCCCCCCTTGCCAGAGCATGAATAGGATTGTATATAAATCTGAATCTGACATGGTCTACAGCATATCACTGATGTTTTATTCCGAAAGGTCATTTGTCTATAGTGCCTGACTGGCACAAGCGTACAGGGATGGTCCCCGCGGATAGAGGGCTAACTCTGGGTGAATATCGCTTCTGAGTGTTTTCAGTGAGGTCTTTGGTCCATATTGAGCTGTCACTTCCATGGGTGGCTGACCAGAAGTGACACTTACTGTCTGGTTGGCCTTGGAGCATATGACCGTGCAGAACTGTGGCGTGAGGCTGGAATGGGGCTGGGGCTGGGCGGGGGGGGGCTGGACTTGAATGTCTTGGGTAGCCCCCAAAGCCCCCTGCTGCTGTTTGTCTTGGGGCCTGCTGGACTTACTCATACTGCTACCCCTGAGCCCTGCTGCAGTAAAATGGTTCAGTCAGTTCAGATGGAATGGAATCAGTTAAGTTAGAGTAAGATTACACCAGAAATAGGCATTCATTCTAGAATTCTGGAGCAGTGTTTTTGAATCCAGTCCTCAGGGAGCTCCAGATAGTCCACGTTTTACTGGAAACTAGGAGGAAGCAAAAACCTGGACCGGCTGGGGTTCCCCAAGGGCCAGGCTAGGAAACATTGTTCTCGAGTACTGTTCGTTTTAGTAATGATGGTAATGCAGGTTTTTTGTGGGTTGGGGTGCAGTGGTGGTCATCTGCAGCTGTAGTCCATGCATGAACTTTGTGCTCATTGAACAGGTAGTGACTTTCCTGGAACATGTCCGACTTCCTGAACATTTAAAATGCCTTTGGTTTTTGTTGCCTTGTTGAGTTTGTATTTGCAGAAGACATTTTCAGTTATACTGCACTGTTTACAACATCGTCTGACCAATCAGCACTACATTTGTAAGGAATGATAAGTAATGACAGCACTTCCTTAAAATTAATGGTTTGAATCCTCAGTAATGGTAAACTGTGGGGCTGTGTAGTTTTGCTACTGCTAGTCTTAACTGCTCACACCCTGGTGTAAATTGTGAATTCTGGAGTAGTGACCTACAGTGACATTTTACTGCCGTGGGATTGGGAGGGGAGTCTTAAATCAGTGAGGGTATCATGCAGTGCATTATCTTCAGAGCCTTTCCTGGAGGTTTGCAAAAACATTCATGCAAGTTTTCTGTTGAGTAATTTTTGTGTTTTTCTTGCAGGTGCTGGTGAGTCAGGAAAGAGCACCATTGTGAAACAGATGAAGTAAGTCTGACCCCGCCTCCCCTCCCAAGCCACTGCTGCTCACCTGAGATAGTCAGTCATATATATCCCTCGTGTATTTTATCAGTCTCTTTTGTTTGCTCATGGGATTGTGTCTTATGGCGTCTATAAATATCAACTGCTTATCTCCAAGCAGCTCGACACACAAGCAGTCACATAAGGACAGCTACACTATTGCTTTTATCTTTTGAATACAATCAGTCCTGCTACAACGTAAGTAATGCATTTCTGCAAAAGCTCACGTTCACTAAAATCGCGTACTAAAATACATATATCCAATGGGGGAAAAATAGGGTTGTGGGAATGCAACTCCAAAATAATAGCGCAATAACTTACACCAAACAAAATGAATTAAATAATACACAATGGTCACTAATGTAATTATATGCATTTTAAATAATTAGCGATACATGAATACATTATATCATTATCATTTCCTGTGGGTCTTATGTATCTCAAAAGAATTGCCTTGTAACTCCTTCAACCGAATCTGCTGAACTCGCTAACTTCTCGGATGCCGAGAGTCAAGAGTAGTAAACCACAGTCACTAGGTGGCCAGGCATGCACACAACGCAAACACAACGGGTTACAGTGCGCAGAGGGGCACTGAAGGCAACATGGCCACATACAGTCTACGAAAAGCAAATGTAAGTGAATTTAAAACGGTTGCTGTGTGTTTTTCTATGATGATTTGTCAGATATTTTTAGAATCTAAGACCTGTGCAATTTACGAAAAGTTTGATTCTTTTACATTGGAAAATTGGTTTGACCTATTCATCAGAAAGAATCTGTTCAAAAGAAAGACTTGTTGACAAATTGGACATCGCCGTCATTCACTTGGATAGCCGTTTTTGTGTGCTATTAGGGTTTCCCGCTAAGACCGTATTGCGTTGAGGTTCGCATGGTGCTTCTCTCCAGCTGAATATCGAGCAAATACAAATGTGATTCTGCATTGTAATGGACTTGGGAACTAATATATCAATCGTGTTAGAACGTGCCTGCGATGTGATTGTAGCAGAACTGACTGTTTTTACCATTACTCCAGAATTGCAGGGTCCATTGAGCTAAGACTGTAGCATCACTGGCTAGTGGCGCTCTGTGGGATGCCCTGGTTTAGACAGACATCAGCATTCACAATCCAGAGCCCCACTCAGGCAGCTGTAAAGCCCTTCTCCTCTTCAGCTGCCAAATACCTCTCAGTCGCTACATGTGAACTCAGACCGAAATGCAATGGCTTTTATTGCATTTATGTTGCCCAATCAGTCATGCATTTTGTGTGATGTCACATTAACTACTTATTCCTGAGCTGCATCTTATTAGTAAACTTTGAGGGCACGTACACAAACACACACCGTCATGAGTGTTACATGGTAAAATATAAATATCAACATTCCTCAAAGGCAGAATTAATTATTAATGATTTGAACACGGGTCAAAGTCCCTAGGGATGACCTACTTTTGTACTCTTGATAAAGGTACTTAACCTAATTTGCTTCAGTAGAAACACACTACTGTAATTAATGCAAAAATGCTGTGTAGGTTTCATTACACTGCAGTTTCTATTAATTAACCAAAAAAACGGGAAAACTCAAACTGACCGTAAAGCAGGAATTCAATGGCATAGGAGTTGAATGATAATGTCGACAAAGCACTCACTGTGTGAAAATGAAGACTTTCTAAGCTTGTACTCATCTCTATAATATGAACCAAAAATGTTCAGATTGTTGTGAAATTATGTATATTTATGTATTTTATATAGTATAAGGCTCAGATTTGTCTTATATGGCCTCAGTTGCTGTTACATTGTGTTTAAAAAAAGTTTGGTATGCAAGGCAGCTTGCCATTGGTTACAGGGTATCAGGGTGACCTCATTGAAATTAATTGTAGTCAATTTCCAGAATGGCTTGCAAGGTTTTAGAATTACAAAGCAGATTTATAAAGTCCTTTGTACTTTGTCCACATGATCTGACTCAGTTGCCTCATTTGTTTTAGTCAGCTTTGGATGAGAGCATCCCACGCCTCATTTCACTGTTCAACCATATTGAGAGAAACGGTTGTGCACTGGAATGCCCGTCTCTCTACACTCTTGGGAGATTGTCGTCTTACACACCATTTTCAAATGACTCCAGCTGGCTCTATCAGTGGTCTGCTTGCTACTGCCAACTCCTACAGTATGTGTAGCCCGAATCTTGCTATCATACTTGCCAGGACCAGTCTAGCTGAGAGACCTGCGACTGCTCTGGTTAGAATTCCATATTTCTGGTAGTCGATATACTTGAAACTTTTTAGTCCGGGTATTAATTGTGCTCTACTGTCAGGTGCATGTAATGTTTGTGTTTTTCTTTTCCCCTTCAAGGATCATCCATGAAGATGGATACTCAGAAGATGAGTGCAAACAGTACCGAGCAGTGGTGTACAGCAACACCATCCAGTCCATCATGGCCATCATTAAGGCCATGGCCAACCTGAAGATTGAGTATGGAGAGCCCACCCGAGCGGTATGTGCTTTTGTGGCGGTCAGAGGTGTTATCAATGAACTGATCAACACACACTAGATTATTGACATAGATTCCCCTGTCTGCGAAAAGAATGAAGTCAAATGGAATATAATGTGCATTAAGTATAAACTGCTCTGCTGCATTAAATTTGCCTTATGGGGGGGGGGGGGGGGGGGGGGGGGGGGGGGGGGGGGGGGGGGGGGGGGGGGGGGGGGGGGGGGGGGGGGGG
>JAODJX010000109.1:25019125-25032202 GCA_026776945.1 Isichthys henryi
GTGTGAGTGTGCCCTGCGATGGGCTGGCCCCCCATCCTGGGTTGTTCCCTGCCTCGTGCCCATTGCTTCCGGGATATTCTCCGGACCCCCCGCGACCCAGTAGAATAAGCGGTTTGGAAAATGGATGGATGGATGGATTTGTATTTGAGTAGTAACTATTGAGTAGTAACTAATGAAGTTACTTGTGCCCCATCAAGTAAAGTGTCACCAAACTTTTCTTTGACTTTGGGGCAACTTTTTCCAAAAATTCATTGGATCATTGGACCACATCTCACAAACCCATAAGCAGATTTCCTAGTGAAACTCAGAAAATGTAATGGAAAAAAGAATAGATTTTTCCAAATTAATGTTATATTATAGTGTGAGGCAATTTGAATCATTCTGATTGGGTGGAATTTCTCTATCCATCTATACTGCTCCTCTAAAATCTAGGACCTACAGAGTGTGCAGTAGTTCTGGCCCTTGGCAGAGGTCAAAGGTCGTATGTCTTTTTTCTCAGCAGTCTTAGTGCTGTATGAGGAATTCTTTGAAAGGATTTCTTTTAGAAGAAAATGCACTGCTTCTGTAGGAGTCTGCATTTATCTCCCATGATCTTCCCCCAAGCTGCCCGTAGTAGCAAAGATCTGATTCACCTTCCTTTGTGTTCAGACTCCAGGCTTTGGTCAGTGAGTGTTTAACACAAATTATCTTCCTGTCTCTTGTTTGTTCATATCTCTCACTATTGCTCTCTAAAACAGAAAATAGAGCTTTCAAAGCTCTGCCTATACATAACAGCAAAGGAATCAAAGAGAATCAAAGCCCAGTGTAGAAGTTCTACACATATTTACTCACTCACTATTCTGTATTTTGTACATATTGTTACATGTCATATGTCTTGCCCTGTCCTGTGCTTTGTTTGCACCACTCATGCGGCTGCTATCCCAGACTTGTTGTGTCATGTACAATGACGAAAAGTCAAGTCAAGCCAAAGTCAAAAGTCTTCATTGTCAATTCTGCCGTATGTACAGGGCTCACGGAGGGTTGAGGTTACGTTACTCTCAGACCCCACCGTGAGTGCATTAACAACAACAAGCAAGACAGACACTCATGACAGACAAGCAAGACAGATACAAGTTTTAAAGATAAAATTAAACTTAAATACTTTGTGCAAAAGACAATAAGACAGTGCAAATATGGTGAACTGAAAGAATTTGTACCTTCATGTACAGATTCATGCCCACCCGCCTAAAAACATGCTTCTGCAGTCTTACCTTGAACCTCCTGGGTCCCAAGGGCATGTGTAGGATGCACTGCTGCTCCACTGCCTGGTTGATGCCTGAACAGCGGTACGACTTGACTTTCGAATGGCCATAGACCACCTTGTACAGCTCCAGGCACATCAGCCCGGCCACAGCAGCGGTAGTGGTGGCGATGGCTGGGATGATTCTCCCGGCGATCAGCTTGCTCTGTGGGTGTGAAGAGAGTGTACATCAGGTACCATAGTGGTTACGCTGCTTCAGGGGCTGAATCCAGAAGTATTCATCAAGGATTGTTCCCGTAATAATAAAAGATTTCATAAAATATAATTCATTGCTATAAGTCACAAGCCATTCTAGGGTCTTAGATTATCCATTTCAGAGCAAGACATTTGTCATTTTATTAAAGAAGCTGAACTTGACAGAGATTTTTAAAACAGGTGAGTTGAAGACAGCCAGACTTTTGAGGTTCAGTTTCTTCTATTCCTCTTTTTAAAATTTTCTACTGTCAAGTATTCTTTCTCAGTACAAGGAAACCTGCTAAACAAAATATATGCTGCAATTTACAATGCATCAATTATTTATTTCCATTGTGTTCTTACACATGCAAAAACCCTACACTGTTTATCTGTATGTCTTATTGCATTATATGATAATTACACACATTATCAATGGATATTATAGCTGCTAATGTTAGGATAATAATAATAGTGCATTATAGATGACAGCTTCATAAAGACTTCATAATGCATAATAAACATGGCAATAATTGTGCCTTTTGATAAATATTTAGACCCATGTTTATAATGCTTTATGAATTAATTATTATTTATTATATGTGTTCATAAATTATGAAAAACACTGCCTTAATTAAAGAGTTATTAGGTATACTTACAGGTTTCTTATGGATGTTTTATGAATGCATTATGAATTCATTTTGAAGGTGCACTGAATGTTCTATGAATGCATAATGAATGTACTAGGGAAGGTGTAGTTAATGTAAAGCGTATGTTATTAAGACAAAAATAAATATATACAGAGAATCAAAGTGGGAAATGGCTGGCAATGCAATGAAAAAATCTATTTCACATAATATAAATAAGCAGAGTTTTAACCTTTGCCCTAAACTAAAACAAAGTTTCCCGGCACTGCAGAATCCAGTCCCACCCCCGCCGGCCTGACTATCCTACTTGCGGCTCAGGTAACACATCTTGGAGTGCTGTGGTTCGTTTTGATTTTTTGGCGAGGAGCATGCCTCATTCAAACAGCACGGCTGCCAGAGGGCAGGGGTACGCTGCTATGCAAACCCTAATGGATGGATGGCTGGGCGGGGGGTAGTGGGTGAGGGGGCATTGTGATGGGGGGGGCAAAGAAAGCCATATCTGCCAGTATCGGCCCCCAGACTGTAATGTTAGCATTACGCTCATCTGACCTCATGTGTACTACCAACCCCACAGCCAGTCTAACCGATGACAATAACACCTTCTCACCTTGTGCCGGTCGGCTGGGGGGATGTCATAGTTCTCAGCCCTCAGGTTGGAGGCTGCTACGATGAAGTCCATGTGGAAGTTTGTGTCATCATCCTGTACTCAAGGATGCATTTAAAGGGAAGGTTAGGATTTAATTTTTTTAAATTGTTTTTATTATTGCTTACGTTACAATATTGGCATCATCGGTGGCTATGAACATGTTTCAAGGAAATTAGTTACTTCAGGAGTTCATTCTGACTAAAGTCCAGATTCCATTTTGAAGAGCATAGAAATAATATGATGTCACAGTGCAGAAATACCGTACTTCAAAGGCTGAGGAGGGGGATGTTACTCATATCTAGCCAACGGGCTTGTTCAGTAATCTGTTCGAGCAATTTGATGCCCATACAATCGCTTGACATACTCACTGTATAACCTGGGCAGGTAGTTAGCACACAGCTGTTAGAAGGATAGCTGGGGGATGATCATGCATGTCTGACTCACAGCAAAAGTGATACGCGATACTCTACCTCTGACTTCATTGCCTCAAACCCACAAACATCATTTGAGCAACTCCTCACAATCTTTGGGAGACAAAGCCCAGGATTATGACCAAAGCACACTGTGAGCCCATCACTCCATACACTGGTGTGTGTGAGTCGTGGTGCTACAAAGTGCACTTCCAATGGCAAACAATTCAGTGAAGCTCCTCCTGATATGGAGAAGTAATCTGTCTTTTCATATCTTTTTCTGTACTTTAACCTGCTTTGCTTGTGTATGGGGTTCAGGAACACAGAATACAGGGTGTATCTACGACCCTGCAATGGTGAGCTGTAGTTACAGGGTTACTGTAGTCCAGGAAAACCAGCCAGGCTTGAGCCTTATAGACCACGCAGACCCCCTCACAGCACTCATTTAATGACCAGTTTGTTATGACGACATCAAGTGTGAGGACGTTGTCACCTTCTCAAACTCAATGGGCTTCATCAGGAGCTCTGAGATGTTCTTTGGATGGTTGGCCAGCTCCCTCTGCAGCTCCTCCAGGCGGGCTGTGTCTGCAATATAGTGAATGCAGATTGGCGCAGGAAAAAAGCTCTTCATCAAGGAATGTCAGGCGTGTGTACTAATGACACAAAATGAAGAATGCTTAGAAGTTTGCTTCTTCCTACCGACATTTCCTCTGTCCTTCTCCATTTCCTCCTCAGTGACGTAGATTTTTGCATCAGCCTTAGGAATGAAGGATGGCACTTGGACACCCTGCAGGACTTTCTTAATGGCATCATGGTCTTGACATCCATTGATTTTGTAGGTCTGGGCATACAGGTTAGCTGCTGCTATAATATAGTTCATATGAGTCTCCTGTAAAACAAAGACAAAGAGGATATTTCTCATTTTGTAATATGCAAACCAAGTGAAACAATACATTGCAAATATTATAAAACAACCTCTATGTATACAGTCATACATCTTGCAGCTAATTATAATAGATACTTTATTGATCCCCGTAGGGAAATTATCTTTACGCCTCCCTCAAATTGCTCTTTGTGGAGTAAGTTGACTGCGAAGGGCTGCCACCTGTAGCGGCGCCCAGGGAGCTGGGGCTTAAGGGTCTTGCTCAAGGAGCCGCAGATGTGCTGAGGCTGGGTTCGAACCGGCAACCTTCTGATTACAAGGACACAGGTTTAGCCCGCTGAGCCACACGCTGCCCCACACTGCTTATTTGGTACAGAATGGAGAGACGGAGGGTATTTAAGGTATCCTTGCGCAGGATGTCAGGTAATCAGAGATAAGACTGCAGTACAACCTCCATGTGACATGGAAAGATCATAGGAACTACAAACTGAAGGGATGTGGGAAGGATTTAGACCTCCAACCCGTGGAAGTTTATTGCTAATAATAAAACAAATTGAAACAAAACACCCACATTACTGCATCTAATTAGGAAATATTATTTCCTTGTTTGGAGTGATAATATATATACAGCAATTCCCGTTGAAGTCCATGTGGACCCCAGTCATTCGTGTTATCAATCTCCAGCAGGCAATAATAAGACCTCAAAACACCAAGATTGTAAATTGTTAACATTATAATCATGATTCCGAGGGCTCTTAGCTAACAGGGATAGAAGCAATGAAATGTATGGAGACATGAAAGGACATGAAACTTACATTGTTTGGTTCAAAGGTTAAGGGATGGGGACATCTCTTTTCACCAGACCAGAAAGGCAGTCCGGAAGTTGTCATCTGATGGGCGAAAACCAAACTTAATATATATTTTATCTCTACCTAAGAAAATTTCACAAATAATCTACATGTTGAAAACGTGAGTTCAGCACAGCAAATCAGATAACTGTGAATGTCCTCTCCAGGCTAGAAAGTGAGGGTATGTTACATATGCTGGTGTTTAGTAAGTTTGTCTCCTGATGAGAAGAAGAGCAGAACCACATCATAGTAGCAGATGCCAGCCAGGGCTTTGATCTACCTGACACTACAACTTTCCAAAAAGCCCCAGAGATGCCTCAAATAAGCCTCACTTCCCCCCCACCACAGTGGGCCACTGAAGCACAGATGGCAAGATGTGAACTGTTAAGTTTATATTGCTTTAATTTGTATACACTGTATATAAGTATAGAGTTTCTGTCTATAAACACAGAAACTAGAGCCCCTCCCCCCCAGCAAACAGCTGACTTGTTTCTGTTCCTGAAGCCATTACAGGTACTTGTACATTGTCTATTTTTCACACCCCTACGTTGCACTATACTGTACCAACCAGTACCTCAAGTGCCCATCTTTTAAGTAATCAGTAAGATTGACAAGAATAGTCAAAAATTTGAACATTTTGCTTCAGGTTTTTTCTGCTTTTGATCTGAGAAATTACCAAATATTTTTTTATTTTCCATATTAGGACTCTGCATGCTGGCTCAGCCGTTTAAGAATGTAGTATTCCCTGATGTAATGCTGACATAGAATTACCAGAAAGGCATCTGTAGCAGCATATCACAGGACACACCCACATTTGATAGTTTCCAGCCATCTGGCATCAACAGCCTAAGAACTTTTGGACCAATGCCCCCAGATGACCACTGCAGGATAATAAAAGGTCTAACCTTATCTTCAGTGCTGAGAAACATACACACTATATGGACAAAAGTATTGGGACACACCTCATAATCACTGAATTCAGGTGTTTCTTTCAGACGCATTGCCACAGGTATATAAAATCAAGCACCTAGCCATGCAGTCAGGTTTGCAAACATTTGTGAAAGAATATAACGCTCTGAAGAGCTCAGGAAATTCAAGCGTAGTACTGTGATTGGAGGCCACCTTTGCAATAAGTCAGTTTTGTGATATTTCTTCTCTACTAGATATTCTGACTGTAAGTGGCATCATTGCAAAGTGGAAGTGCGTAGGAACAATAGAAACTCAGCCATGAAATGGCAGACAACACTACTAAGTTAGAGAGCAGGGTTACTGAGTGCTGAGGGGCACCAGTGCGTAAGTGTGAAAATCGGCAACACTTTGTTGACTCAATAACTACAGAGTTCCAAACTTCCTCTGATCATTCATGGCCGAGCATCTGCACGCGTAGAGCATGCCACCACTGGACTCTGGAGCAGTGGTAATGTGTTCTGTGGAGTGATGAATCACGCTTCTCTGTCTGGAAATCTGATGGATGAGTCTGGGTTTGCCGGTTGCCAGGAGAACGTTACCTGCCTGACTGCATTGTGCCAATGCAGGAGGGGGGATAATGCTATGGGGATGTTTTTCAGGGGTTCCAGTGAAGGGAACTCAATGCTTCAACATATCAAGACATTTTGATCAATCCTATGCTTCCAACTTTGTGGGAACAGTTTGGGGAAGGAAGGTCCTTTTCTGTTCCAGCATGATTGTACCCCAGTGCACAGAGCAAGGTTCTTAAAGACATGGTTTCTTGAGTTTGGTGTGGAAGAACTTGACTAGCCTGCACAGAGCCCTGAGCTCAACCCCATCGAACACCTTTGCGATGAACTAGAATGTGAGCCAGACCTTCAAGTCCAACATCAGTGCCCGACTTTACAAAATTTTCTTCTGGATGAATTGACAAAAATTCCCAGAGACATACTCCAAAATCTTGTGGAAGGCCTTCCCAGAAGAGGGGCAGCTGTTATAGATGCAAGGGGGGGACCAACTCCATACTGATGGATTTAGAATGGGATGTTATAAAAGTGTCCCAGAACTTTTGTTCATATGATGTATTTCTATGCGGAGATTTTAAAACAGTCAATCCAAGGGAGTGATCAAACCTCCCTAGTAACCAAATGGGAGAAATACAGTCTGAGAGAACATCTGCCACTGACCTTTCAGAGCAAAACCAGTCACAAAGAAACAATGCCACCTTTCCTCAGTACACCTGACTTACCAGTCCTGGTAATATTCAGAAGAATCACATTATTATCACAATTTTTTGTTTTTGAATCGTATAATTTAAAAAGTAACACTAGAATATATATATAAGCTTTTCAACAATTTATAGATAAATGGTTATCACACAGTGTGAACCTACAATGCTCAATAGTTGCTTTAAAACTGCTTTCTTATCATGGTTACAAGACAAGATCACTAATTCCCTCAGCTTTACGTCCACACTGCATTCTTTTGAATACTGTATTAACCAATATCATACCTTTCCCCGCATTCTTTGAAAAAGAATTCGTACGTGGAATTGCCTTTTTATTTCCCATCATAATAAAATGCAATTTAGAATGATATGGGCCGTGGGGCAATAATGAGTATTGCCCCATGGCCCAGGCTAATTGGGATTAGATAACAGATCTACAATTTGTGCAATTTCTTTAGTCTTGTACAGTCAGACGTAGACATATTTACAAAAACAACATCAGAAAATATACCAGAACACTTCTGTATTGATAAACCTTTATAAAATGGGAAAATACTAAAACATTTTTTTTCAAGTCCAGGATGACAATAGCACCACCTAATGGTTGTCACCTTCAGTGATTCACTGGAGTACAGAGACATGGGTAGTGTTTTAATTCATAATGCAAAGTTACCTGGTCTGGGGGAAAACAATGCAGCAGTTGGCTGATGTTGTTGTTAAAAAGGGTCTCCCACTGGCAACGGGCCCAGCCCACACAGTCTTCCCAGGTAGCAGGCCGCTGTCTCCCTATGCTGGCAGACACCTCTGACAAGATGTCCAGCGCCTCGGCCTCCCCCCGGTCTAACGTGTGCTGCAGGAATCCATCATCACTACAGGGCAAGAGAGGAAGACTTTTTGCTACTTGTCCCTGAGGCGTGGCCAAAGTCTCCCTTGGATGGAAGTCGCTTCATTTCCGGACAGCCTCTGAATGTTACAGCGAAACTCCCCTCAAGTTCCTCTTACACCAACACAGCCATTTACACTCAATGGGACTGAGATCATTGGGGGAAACATCATTAGCACAGAAATTTCTTGCTACAATAGCAGCAAAAGCTGATGGAGCCACAAAGAACTAGGAACCGGCCAGACATTTGGGTCTCTCCAAGTGCACATAGGAAATTAAATATAGGAGGCAGAGAGTTTATACAACATTTAAGAACAATAACAGAATGACACGACCTCACTCGGAATAGAAGTAGGCATGAATGGTGCTTCAGTCAGTATTGTTGAGCAAAAAGCTACAGTAAGTGAAGACTGATGACGCCACGTCAGGAAACTGAAGTAACAGAGTATTGGGTGGAAAATCCGGCATGTGATGAATATCTGCTGAACTGAAAGGGGCCGATAGACTTTCAGACTTTTGAATAAAAATACTTGCTGCTGGTTCAGCTTCCTCTGCAGGGACGGATACAGTCTCTGCAGCATCATTGTTTCAATCTTAAGTCGTTTAAAACAAATGAAAAAAATTCTGGAAAGTCCTGCTGTTGGATGAGACTTTTCAGAGGCTGAAAGAGACTTGGATGAGGACCTAGAAACTTGGATGTTTCTGCAGCACCAGCTCAGCTTGATTTATTCCTCTCACATCCGTCCCGAATGGAAAATCCATAAAAAGCACGGACTGAACCGCCTAATTGCATTCTATGCCGCTAGGGTCAGGCGACCTGCGCAGAGGCCTCCTCGCATCTGATTGGGAGGAAGTCAACAGCGCACTGGGCTCGTGGACGTTCCTCCCTCTGCCGTATCTGCCTGGCTCACATGTAGCTCTGGTTCCTGTGCTGCTCTGGAGCTTCCTCTGTAAACACTGTTACCCTTATTTTAAACAACGGCTGAGCAAACGTAAAAGCCAAGTTATCTGCAAATGTTTATAAAGAGGGGACCTAAACAGGAAGTGGGGGAGCAGACATCTGGCTCATGCCAAACAACTCCCTTCATCTCAAGCTTGCTTCCACTTGTATGAGGAAACAGCCTCTTTTCTTATACCAATAAATCATTTTCATTAAGGAAAGATGAGTGTACATTTGTTTCTGGGTCAACTTAATGCAACAGGGAACTTATGCAGGAAGTGCATAAAAAAATTGAAATCTATAAAATCTCCAGCTGCCCAGAAAGTTTTTCACGTTTCTCTGCACTATGAGGTGGGACTATTGAAAGATGGAAGATGAGGCAGGCTGTCATCTGTCTGAAAAATTAAATACCTATATATATATATACATATACAATATTTTGTACTACTTATTTAAATAACAATTCACAGATTATTTACATATTGCACTTATGCTAAATTTAAGTCAAGCTACAGGTCATGTATGTCAGTGTTTCTCAAACCAGTCCTTGGGGACCCCCACATGGTCCACATTTTTGGTATCTCCCAGTTCCCTGGGCGCTGGGAGGGAGCCGAAACGTGGACCGTCTGGGGGTCGTTGAGGGCTGGTTTGAGAAACACTGATGTACGTGATATTTCCATTTGTTACCAATATGCGCTCTCAGGTTAAGATCCTTTTCTGTGAGATCACCGTTTCCATTGGTCATAGAAGCAGCCAACCATGAATAAGAAGCTAACCAGAACATTCCAGATCTTAACAATTACAAGGGTTTCTACAAATGCACAATTTGCAGCTGTCTGCTGAATAACTCCAGGGTCTACAGGCAGCATCAAAACACAAGCTTTGGTTTAAAGCACCCTGGTATAGGGAACTTGGAGTAAACAGTATTTGTGATTACATAGAATGATAGGGTACAGAGCAGTATACAGAGATATGGGTCAGGATATATACTGTAGATGTAAGGGATGTTATGCCGGGTACATAACACTGATTAAAATACACAAGTTAGTAAAATGAGGGACTTACATCAAGTACTGGTTTACATGTTCTGCCTCTTGCTTAAAGGTTCCTTCGAATTCATTTCTGGCCCACTGGAATGACAGAGAAAGCAATCAGCATACTGTATGAAGCAGCTTCCTCATTGAACTCAGGGTTTGCTGAGTCCTGGTACTTCCATACAAGCCTGTGTTTGGCAAACACATTACAGAGGGAATGCAGGCATTTCAGAAATCACGCTTTACTCAGGAACAGCACTGTCAGAAACTAAAGCGTATTCTGCTAGCTGTCATCAGACATGCAGTCATGGAACGGCTTTGTATCCGGAGGCAGACACAGAAATAGCTAAGGGTGGGTCGGTGTTTAACGTGGCGACTTTACGCCTCTAGGGCTGCGAATTGGAACATCACCTCTGCTATATGTGCGCAGTTTTCACTCTCTCTACTCTAAAAACATGTCTCAAGACCTATAAATATTCCATAAAGACCACTAATAACATATGGAACTCTGCCATCCCAGAATGCTCTTAATATCTTTGTCTGCTGCTTGAATAGCTACCTTATCAGGTGTTTGCTTTGCTGGGAAGTTATTGTGTACCTCTTGCTCCAGTACTGCTCACACTTGTACCTGGGTATTCACTGGAAGTTCAGCCTAGCTGCACTTATACCAAATTGACTTCTTGACAGCCATATATTTGTATTGTGCACTTGTACATTGCTTTGGGCAAAGGGCTCCACTAGATAAAAGGAAATGTAAGGTAATGCTTAGAGACGATATTCATGGGTATCTCACTTCACACTTGTGCATTTTTTTGTATGAATACGAACAAATGAAGTTAACTCATTTACTATATTAATCGTAATTAAATGTTGAATGACTGATGAGCATTGATGGCATTTTCCTTGGTATCTTACTCCCTCTCTCTCTGTCTCTCTCTCTGTCTCTCTTTGTCGCACACAGTGATCATCGCAGGTTAATGTTAGTGCTCCTGTTCGGCTGACAGACAACACTTGCAGGACAGCTGGCCCCATGTTGAAGCCCCCTACTCTAAGCCTTTGCCCACCTTTACACGGGGTACGAAGTTATGGGGGGTGGGGAGTTATTCAAGAGCCTCAAAACCTGCAGACAGAGTCGACATGCAAAGCAAATATCACAGAGAAACACATGTGAAGATTGAACACACTGCAGTGAAACACAGTAATATACCATGCCCTTTACCCCATTGGCTCGGGAACCCAGAACCAGCTGAAGGGAAGAGAAAGAGCTGGTCTGTTTTTCAACTAGTGCTGACAGGAAACAGGAACAGAGGTGAGAGGGTGTGAAGGAGCGAGTGTGCAGCCATGTGTGTGCCATTAAAAGAGTGATATAAACAGGAGAGAAGATTTATGTCAGGCCTCACCTGCAAGGTATGCTCAATGCGATATGGGAAGTTCTTTAAGGTACACAGGGGAATGGCTTTCTCAGAGCTGGACGTGCCAGGTCCATAGGATTCCGTCAGAAAGGGCACCGCAACCATGGTGTGGCCTCTACATCCAAGAGTGCCCCCTTCCAACATGGGCTTTTGATACTGGAGACAGCGTTTGTCCAGATAGACTCCTGCAAGGTCAGTCAGGAAAGGCCAGCACATTCACTACCTCTGCCCATGACTTTGACATTTATCATTATTAAATAATTACATTGATGTGTAATAATGTTATTTTCTGTTCTTTTTTGAGGATTTCCACATACAGTCCAAAGATAATAAGTTAATAAGCATATCTAAGCATGTTCCCTGTGATGGTCTGGCATCCCGGCCAGGATATTCCAGGCTGGAAGAGGCTCTAGGATCCCTGGTACTGGACCAGTGGATGATGGACTATTGTCTTTAAAACCTTATCAACTGATTCAAAGCAAGTAAGGAAATAACTGGGTATTTGCAGATATTATGGCAGTTATCTTGGCTAACACACTGTCTCTGCCATCTTTCACTTTACTGAAATCTACTGACACATTACAGTACAATGGGAATGTAATCTCCCAAAGATAACTGACAATAAATATGTGCCATGCAGCACACTTGTTTATAGCAAGAAGCATAAAAATAAAAACTCAAACACATTTCTCTTATAGATTTGATGAGTAATGTTCATTTATCAGTGTAATGTAGTTCTGCATCCAGGCAGTAATGTCAAAGAGGCATACAGCAGGCAAACTAAAATGAAATAATTACATTTCCAAAGGTGGATAGTTTGGGTCCAGAAAGTGAAAATCCATACCAAGGTTTTCTTTCAACCAGCCAGCTGAGTATAGAGTCTCAGTCAGTAACACTATGAGCGAACTCAAACGGTTGGTTGAAACAAAAACCTGGTTTGGATTTTGATTATCTGAATGTGAACTATGAACCTCTATTAACATATTTGCCAGTTTATTCCTTATTATTCCAGAATATGAGGTCAACTCATTGGACTCCAAATCAGTTCCATAAGAATAATGGAGCACAGAGTTAGCTACCACAGAGAATCCCATCCGTCGTTCTTCTTACCACATACATTGTATATAGGTTGCCAGTCCATTGCAGGACACATGCACACACATTCCTGTGAGCGAAGTCACTTACCCGAACGTCATGGCTTTAGACTGTAGGGGAAAACCAGCAAACCTGGGGGATGTACGTAATATGGGGAGAACATGCAAGCTCCACACCAACAACTCAGAGGGAGGATTTAAACCTGGCAGCACACAAACGCACACACACACAGACACACACAAACACACACACAGACACACACCGAAGAGCCAAAATATTATGCCACCCGACATTTCAAACATGGAATTAGAAAACTGACATGGGAGCTACTGACTGGCTTCTATGCTGTCCACTGCTGCCACCACTCCATGCAGAGCTGAGAAAAACTGGTCCCCATAGATCTGCTCGCTGTCTGGGTCCACGCGGTTTTGATGAGCTGTGATGTGAAGGGACGGGTTCATCTTTTTGACAGCCTGCTTTGCAACCTCAGACTTCATACCCTGGCCAAGGTTCGGGGGGGGGGGGGGGGGGGGGCATTATAGAGGCCAAAGGCCGCGAGAAAAGAGAGGGTGGAAAAAAATGGGTAAAAAAAAATCCAGAGGCAAAATGTTTTTTTTTAATTAAAAATTTTT
>JAODJX010000109.1:25034249-25052192 GCA_026776945.1 Isichthys henryi
AACCGGAGTACCCAGAGGAAACCCCACGACGACATGGGGAGAACATGCAAACTCCACACACATGTGACCCAGGCGGAAACTCGAACCCGGGTCCCAGAGGTGTGAGGCGACAGTGCTAACCACTGCACCACCATGCCGCCCCTAGTATGCATTCCATACAAAGCAATTGCTTTGATTTGTTGAAGGAACACGGCAATTAAATCTGGTTTTGGAATATTACTTCGTTCTAAAGACACAACTTTTATCAGCCACAAAGTCAATGACCCTGAAAGAAACACTGCAGAATCTCAACTATTTATTACACACCCTAAACAAACAACAAAACAGGAAATTCCACCTGAATTGGTGCCCTTTTCGTTTCCTGTGATTTGTATCAGTCAAGATTATGTTTTATGTCTGAATATTTCTAAAAAGTTGAACATTTCTAAATTTACCTTCACGTGGTTTCCAAGCCTGGCAAACTGCAGTGAAATGTAATTCAGAGAGTGCCCTCCTCTGGAGGATCTATGCTACTACACTCACCAGGAAGTAATTCTGTACACCAAGCTTCTTCTGGAAGGCCTTTCCAAACACAGAAATCTGTCCATCATAGCGACTCTTTCTCTGGAAGCAATATGAGGATTAAATATTTTACGGAGGTGAATTCTTACACAAATATCAAAAAACAAACACAAACTGCAACAAATTATGACAAATACAATAATACTGACCTATAAATTATCATGTAATGCCTGTAATTGCACAGGAAAACTGACAACACTGACACAGAAACACACACACACATAAACACAGACACACACAAACACACACACAGATACACACCGAAGAGCCAAAATATTATGACCTCCTCCACATGAAACAAATAATGTTGGGACATGATTAGAGGCCAGTCAGGGTGCCCTTGCTAGATCCTGTCCACTATCTTAAGTGCCTACATATAAGCATTGGAACTGAACCTTAGAGAAACGCAAGGTGTCACGGTCTGATGAATATAATTCGCATCTCGTGGACGGCTGTGAACATGTCAAGTATTTGTGGAATGTGTCGGACCAGCAAATCCGATCTGTGCCTTCACAGTCCCATATGCAGCAGGGCTTGATGCCCCATGTGTTGTGACCATTATTAAACTTATAAGCCATTTGTGCCACAGTCGCACTGCTCTTGGTTCAAACCAGGTAGGGTAGCCTTTGTTCACATCTCGCTTTGCCAAGTCTTGGCCACTGAGCATCCTGTCAGTGGACTGCGGTTTATCCATCCCTTGACCACTCTCAGCAGGTTCTCCCCACGGCTGACTGCCAGCCCTCCACAAGTCTCGTTGTTTCAGCTCTGACACAGTCTTCTGGCCATAACCATTTGGCCCTTGTCAAAGTCACTCATATTTTCGCCCCTGTCCATTTCTTCTGCATTCAACGTGTCAACTATGAGTACCAAATGTTAGTTTACCATCTAATATATCCCAGACCTTGATACGCACTGTTTTTACGAGATAATCAGCATGATTCAATTCATGTGGGTGTGGTCATAATGTTTTGACTAATCTGAGTATATAATATTGGTAAATGTCAAGGAGAGTGTATCTCACTGCTGCACAGTCTTCCGGAGTCAGCAGCATTCCATCTTCCTCATCTTCCTCTGGCAGACATTCAAGGGCATCAAAGTACAGCCACTGCTGCAGAGGCGTAAACTTTCCGCTGCATGCCTACCCATTACGAAGGTTTTGTTAGAAGGGGAACAGGAGAATGTGCTGTGTCAAGAGGTGCACTAAACCAGTGTTTCCCAACCCAGTCCTCGGGGTTCCCCCGGACAGTCCATGTTTTTGCTTCCTCTCAGCCACCAGCGAGCCTGTATCAGGTATTCGGTATTTGTGATTGGCTGGGAGCTGGGAAGGAGCAAAAACGTGGACTGTCCAGGGTTCCTCTAGGACTGTGGTTGGGAAACATTGTGCTAAACCATGTCTTTGAGACCGGGGCTCAAAAGAACCTGTCACAGGTAAAACACGATTCTTCCATAAATTCTGTTTTGTACAATGGATCCAGAACAACATGTGCATGATATATCTACCGAGGCAAAGTCACCCAAATATGACCTTAGTATAAAATCATATTAATCAGGAAAACTGATCTCACCTTCATCACTTCTTGGGAAGCAAGACCCCCAATGAAAGCATTGATCGGTCCCAGATTTCCCCGGGCAGAGAAGGCCAGTTTTTGTATGACGTCTTTATCCAGCTTCTCCAGTCTGCCATCCCCGTTCAGTTCCCTCACCATAAAGACCAACATTTCTGCATCTTCCTGCAGGAAGTAGTGAAAATTGTATTTGAAATTGGAGCAAGCCAGAACAAAGCATAGTAGACACCAGACATAAGAACTTCACACTATAATTGTCTAAAGAATTAGTGATTAGCAGAAAGAAGTTCACTAACTGCACCTGACCTTGTTTCTTGTTTTAGGCAAGCGTCCTGTGCTCTTCACAAAGCCATGCAAAGCTTGGAAGGCCAGATGAAGGGTCTGATGTCTGTTTACTTTTCCAAAGTCTGTGATCATAATCTGAGGGTTGGCTAGGGCCTCCTTGATGGGTTTCTGTTAAATAGACAAATGTGAATGACGAGATCACTGGCAGAACTGTAATGTTACTGGAATATACAGAATTTAACACACAGTTTTAGACATTTTATGCTTATTTGAAAAGTTAGTTACTTACAAAAGTAAATGTCTTTGACATTTTGACCTCTGTGGCGACTCCACCCTTTTCATATTCAGAGAAGTGCAAGGTGTCACAAATGCTGAAGCTGTAAGGATCTGTAGCCATGGGAATAAAAGATGATCACTTGCTCATGTTCAGTATCACCACTGCTACTTTACATATTTCCTCATATCGTCTGAGATCAGAACTTACTCAAGACTTCGATTTCCACTGGTCCACAGCTGTTGAGCTCCGTCATGCCGCGCACGTCAGAAAATGTGACTTGTTCTACATCGTCAAACCCGTGTCTCTCTGTACATGTAACTATGCCAGGATTTGCCTGAATTAAAAGACAGAGGGTTATAAACCAGCCCATGGAATTAGATAACAAGTCGATCCATGGATGAATAGATGGAGTTAAATGATTATTATGCATACAGTACTGTGCAAAAGTCTTAGGCAGTCCAAAGAAGTGTTGAAAGCTGTTAATCTGGGTAGCAAGTGTACTTTGCCTTAGAACAAAAAACACAATTTGACATTAGAACATGTGCAAATTAAGAGTAACGCAATAAAAACTAGTAATAATTTCTTCTGTGTTCTAAAAAGTTACTGATATCTAGTTGGATGGCTAGATGAACAGCGCTTCAGTTCCCAAACTTCTCCTCAGGGGCACTCTAGCCGTTCCATGATTTTGGTAAATTTCACCAACTAAATAATTAAATATATTGGTTTAAAAAGTCGGCGATGGGCTGGCCCCCCATCCTGGGTTGTTCCCTGCCTCGTGCCCATTGCCTCCGGGATAGGCTCCGGACCCCCCGCGACCCAGTAGGATAAGCGGTTTGGAAAATGGATGGATGGATGGGTTTAAAAAGTCAGTGACAGATTGACTAGCTGTATGAGGTGTGCTAGTGGCCAAGTCAAAAAATACATGGCTGCACTGGACGGTCGCTGCAAATACTAGGAAGATTTTAGCAGAGGTTCTGAAATGGCTAAGCTGATACACTTTGACAGGCATAATATCATAGTTTTACACCAACACGAGGATAATCTAAATATCATTTTCTTTGCCTGCCTAAGACTTTTGCACAGGACTGTAAATGAAGAAATGATTTATGATTCTGAAACTTTTTTTCCTAAATATCTTGCTTTTGTAAATTAGGAATTCAACCTCTTATTGTAAAAGGTTTCAATACATTAAAACACACATTATGCCTACAATAGCTACTCATTTTATTGGACGAGGTTTGTGCATGCATTATTCAAGCAAACTAGGAATATTGAGGAAGAAATAATTTTAAACTAAAATAATTTGTGTAGTTGTATATTTATTGAATCATATGTAATGCAATGTTACCTTGTCAATATGAGAGATCATGATGGATACAGGTGTTTCGCCATTACAATCAGTGACTTTAAATTCTTCTCCAAAATCACAGAAGAGTTGCCTGAAATTCAACACAAGCTGTTTCTGTACCTTCAACATACCTTGTTTTTCAGGCAACTTTAGGAACAGCAATTTACAACGCTAAAAATTATAACCTCCACCACCAGGATTGTTCAGGTTTAGAAGCAAATGGTCACAAGATGGAATATTTCACCACAAGAACACTTGTTGACTGATTTGAAAAACACAGGGCAGCCAGTAGTGTGGTGGCCATGATTCTAGGGCATGTAGGACCCTGAAGTATTAAAACTGAGAAAAGTGCTTATTTTCAGCTAAATATATCCAACAGTAAATGCTACTGTTCTGTCCTTACCCACAAAGTCCTTTGGTATCAGCCAAGATGAACTTGATGTCATTGTAGTGACAGAATGTCCCTAATTTTATCTGCTCGTCCAGAGAGGAGTTTGTAAGAACAATCACCTGTGAAATAGACCCAGACACCACTGCATTTATGAATCCTAACACTTTTAGTTCCACTTTGCAGACATTCTAGAACTTCTTAACCCTAGTAGATAATGCTGAAATGTACATATTATACTGAAAATTAATGACAGTTTTTTTAGGTCTAGCTTATAGATCAAAGAACAATCATGGACTGCATAGCACTGTTGTGAGTCACTCTGGAAAAGAGCATTTGCGAAATGCTGTAAATGTAAATGTAAAATTAGAAAAAAAGGATTAATCAAATCATATTTCCACAATTCCATATGTTTGCATGTATCTTTATAGGACTAAATATAAAAAACACAACTATATACTTAAAAGATAGCTGCAAAAAACAACAAAAAAAAAAGAAAACTATAAAAAAAAAAAAACTCCTTGGTGAATGTGAGCAATTTTAGTTTGTTTTCAGTTCCAAACAGTTTCACAAAGAATTGAGATTCCATTAATAAATTACCTGGAACTGGGTCAGAAAATCCTCAGTGAGTGGACCAGTGTAGTCAGACACTCTTACATATGAGTTGAGCTTTGCCAGTTTGGGCAGTGAACACTGGGCCCTGTTCAACCCCAGACTAGATTCATTTAGATAGAACTGCAGAAAAAAGAAGGATAAAACAGGGTCAATAAGCCTGAGACAGACATAGATACTAACTATAAGGTAACGCTTC
The DNA here is from genome assembly GCA_026776945.1 of Isichthys henryi. Classification (NCBI taxonomy): domain Eukaryota; kingdom Metazoa; phylum Chordata; class Actinopteri; order Osteoglossiformes; family Mormyridae; genus Isichthys; species Isichthys henryi. Next base: position 25,039,485 of record JAODJX010000109.1, read on the forward strand.
ACATTAACTGCACCATCATAATGTATTCATAGGACATTCATTAGAAGCATGTAAATATGCATTAAGATGCTAACAAACCATAACAGCTTCAATATACATTAATAACAAACAGTATGAAATATGAAATCATAATATGAAATATTGTAATTGTATGTTTGTGCAATATTATTATATATACATTTTTAATGGATGTATGTTGGACAAATCAAAATTATGACATATCACATAACAGTGAAAGGTGACATACTGGTTGCCTTATGTTTATATTTATGTATAAACGTAAAGTATATGGAAGCAGAAAAGGAATTGCAATTAAGAGTAAAATAATTTACATCATGTATCAATTTGAGAGGATATGAGTAGAAATCTGGATCGTTCCAAACCAAGATCCGGATGATCTCACTTTCTCCATTACCGCACCCTGACCCTTACAATGCCGTGCTGATTCAGGCGTTCCAGTTCATTACCTGTGAAGACAGGTCTTCCCACTCTGCGACATCCTCGTCCTGAATGGTGACGGACTCGACCCCAGCCAGAATCACATTCTTGGCTATCTCTACTCCAAGTCCCCTCATCCCCGAGATGAGGACATTGGCAGATTTCATGCGACTCATTGCATCATGGCCCAGGACGTACCTTAGAAATTGCCAGTGTTGGAAAAAAATATGATGAATTTCCTGCATAGTGTGTAACGTACTGTATAGTATTGCAGAACATAGTACTATTAGTATTCATCCATCTGACAAAGGCTTATCCACTACTATAGTGAAGTTAGAGGCACTAATTTACCAAACTGCTTGTCTTTGGACTGAGAAAACAAAGAACAAACCCATTGGATGTGGAACATGCTTTTAAGAGCAGGGATAGGATTTAACTCCTCCCCAGCACAGAGTGGTTTCATGGTTTTTGTTATTCCTTTACAAACTCACAATGAAAGAACATATAAAAGAGAGAATGATATTACAATTCACGATTATTCCATCACAGGAGAACCAACCAAATGCTTATAATTCTTATGGAATCATTTTTGAGTTTTTACAATTATTATAAAATAGTAAAAAAAAGAAATAATAAAACTGATCTGGAATGTGAAAGGTTCTGTTTTGGACTACCCTTTGCCGTTACTAGCAGTGGTATGATTGTGTGCACATAGAATTACTGATGTTGTTTGTAGCTTATCGATAATTGTTCGCATGTGCAGTTGAATTGCGTTGTCACATTTTCCATTTCTACTCGTTTTTTGGGGTTGCTTTGCCATCACATTTTAAACAGCACGTGCAGCTAGAAAATTCTCCATGGGTCCTCCAAGATTATAAGCATTAACTGAGAAACTTTCGCATCGTAACTTTTCGTTATGTTAGTAATAATAACAGTTCAATAAGCGGTGCTTGTCTGTCAGAATCAGTCAGTATTGTTCTGTCTGTTGGTTCCTCGTGCGGCCAGTAGGTGTCGCTAGTCAGCCCATTGCTTTTTCTGTATTTCGCCAGGTTCAGCCCTTTTCTCAGTCCCTATATCCCCCCCCCCCCAATCCCCAGAGCGCTGAGTGTGCAGCTTATAACTGTGCATCCCTAACCATTGTCAGTTCAAGGCTGGCCAGCTAGCTTCGACTGTGTTGGATATGTGAGTTATCTCGTGCCCAGTGTCGTGTTCTTGTATTTTTGTATTGGGTTTTCACTCAAATTATACAACTTAATTGTCTAAACTGCCGATTTTGCTTCTAGGGTAGTTAATCAGTTTTGTTATCTTACCATTTATTTCTGCATATTTTCATTCTAATTTACGCTCGTCAGAATACTACTATCAAATGGTCGCGAGGTGGCTTCTTTTACGTCATTAATTGTGCCCGGAAGAGCATAAAAACTATATTCGGATATGGCAGGCAATGCAGAATCAATTAAACGAAGTGTAGTTGCCCAAACGGCCTGAGAAATATTCATTTTTTATTGTTTAGTTGCTGTAATACTCCAATTTAACTCTGAACTCCCCCTGTTGATTAATAAAGATCTCCTTTCCACGAAGCCCACATGCCTTTTAAGTTTGCACTCTCATCCACACACAATACGAATAACGAAAATACCATGCAGTAATCGATGAGCACGTATATTTTTCATATAAATTCCAGAGATACTACTTACAGCTGGCGAGAGTAAAGGCTTTCGTCAATTTCTGCATTCGCTGACATCTTCTATCTTCTTTATCAAGCTATTTAATTTGTCACTAAATGTCACCGAGGAACAACAAATGTACTGAAGAATCCGAGATGAACTACTCGAAAGTTATGAAGAAATACCTATCACTTTGAAACATTTAAAGGCTACAAACCTGCTATCAGAGTGACTTCAGTAAATCGAAACCGAAAGAAACATCTCTGACTTGCAGTTTTCACGGTTAAATATCCTCCTACCGATGAATGTGATTTTTTGTTTGTGTGTGTGCATCGGGGAAGGATACTTCCTCATGTTTCATTCAAAATAAGTCCCTTACAAAAGTATGGTTGTACTGCATTGTCCTTACAGTAATTTTCATTTTTGTTCATGGTACATTTACATGCAGTATGATGATATACATATAGTATGTATTCCTATAGTATTTGAACAGTATTTTATACTATGGTACATTGTTCTGTGACTATAGCATTCTGTTACATTTCATGGTATTTCAAGATTCAAGATTCTTCATTTATCACGTGCATAGTTATACAGGAACAACACGCAGTGAAATGTATCCTAAACCGCCCTTATCCAACTGTGCAACCGTTTAAATAATTAAAAAAGTAATGATAATAATTAAAAAAAGAAGAGATAAGATGTAGAAAAAATAGTTTAAAAATAAAATTTTAACTTTAAAGTATTTCCAACCTCCATTGGTACAAAAATTACAAAATTATAGATAGATAAACCAGCTATCAAATAAATAATTCTGCTCTGCACCAGCAGAGGGCGATCGGCAACCATGCAGGCTGGCAAATGTATCCTCAGAAAGTGTCAATGAGGCATGGCTGATTGCCCCAGACAGGGACCAGGAACATATTCCCTTGCAGAGCTTAAAGGCTACGCAGGGAAAAACGTTGAGGAGAATAAAAAAGGCAAAAGGCATGTGTGGTTTCTGCAGCTAGAGACTGGATACTGGGGAGATGACCACCCTGAAAGCAGTACTGCCTACTACTTGCAAGGGAATACTGGAGGAAGACTGGCTGAATGAACAGTCTCCTCTTAACAGACCCTCCTATTGTGCAGTGTTCCCTGCACAAACCTCCTTGGCTACACTCTTGCATTCTGTGTCCTTGTTGGGCACACTAGTGCAATTGTTTTCCTAACCTAACTAAATGAAAACCCAAATTTAAAATTCAACAGTACCCAGTATATTCTTGTCATAAGCAGGGACAAAAGACATAAAAACAAATGGTGCCATGTTCTCTAATTCACATGCAATATATACAGATACATGCAAACTACTTAAAGAAATGATATAGGCCTATGCAACCAAATCCAAGAGGGTCAAGCATAATCCAGTACAGTGCAGTTGTATTAGGAAACCCCCACTGGCCCAAGAACAGAAGGTAACTGAGTAGCTTATGACAATGAGTGTGTGTAGATCTTTCCTTGCTCTTCAGAAAAAGTTACTTAAAGATATTAAATCTAACCAAATAAAATCTAACTGGAATCTATTTTAATTGTAGCACATTTTATGACCTCTAGTTAATTAATAGCATTGTTGTGATTACTACGAGTCTTCTCTTACTACTCATATCTAGTTGGTATGGTGAAACTGAAAGCACGGAGCATTACAGTTATACAACACGAAAACATTAAGGCTGCAGAAAAACATAAAAATGACAAAAAAATTTATTTAATTTTTAAATGTATTGTTTTCTTAATATGTTGTGTTAATGTTTTGATGTTTTCAATACTAAAGTGGTCCGTGCTACTTGTAAATGGCTTGTAAATTTTTTAAAATTTGCTTAATTATTTTCATTGATGTTTTTGTGTTGTCTTCATGTTTTTGCAACTTCTTAATGTCTTAATGTTTTTGCGTCGTGATAATGTTGACGTGCTCTGGGATTTCAGGGCCACTGTAAGTTGGGGAAAAGGAGCCGGGGAGAATAAGAGATGGATTCATGAGCAGAAGCTATGTGAGAATCTGCCTGTGGGCAACCTCACATTCAGTGGGGGTTGAGGTGGATCCACAAGGCGTGCCAGTGTGGGAGTCCAGTCTCATTGTAGTCAACTTAATGGTTCCCTGCAGGAGGGACACCAGCACAGACCCAAATGGATGGAGGATTACAGACTGATGTGGGGTCAGCACCCTTACACAGTCATGGGTCGAGCACTCACGATAGATCACAGAGAACTTTACAAAGGGTTAACAAGCACAAAAATGGGTAAAAGTTCAAAGAGTCCGGGTTTAGTGTTTGGCTGCACCTTTACAGGAAGCAGTAAACAGGGACTCCTCCAACAGGTTAGGCTGGGTATACTGATGTATGGGGAGGTGGGACCGTAAACACAAAGACACACCCACTGACAGGGCAAGCAAGAGCAGATCTGCAGAGCACTTATGATTGGAGTCATAGGACAACTCTAACCAGGGGAAATGGTGAATATGATGTTGATGACGACGGTGGTGGTGATGATCAGTTGTGGTTCTGGCATATGTGGCCTGGGGGAAATGTCCACCAGCTGTGCAGACATGCAGTAATGCAGCCATGCAGGCGCACCATGGTACCTCTTAAAAGATGCCACCCTGGGCAGCTGGCCATCTTTCCCTTGGCAGGATACGCCCTTGATGATGATGATGCATGAGCAGTTTGGTATGCGATCCCAATAACATTTTCTTCTAAGGGTATTTTAATTTGAGTATAACTAAATATATTGCTACTTTCCCCAAAGATATTATTGTTATTGCTGCTGTTAAATTTTTTTCATATTAAAAAGTAATTTGATTGTTTTGGCCTCAAACAATATGTGAAAAACAGACGTACGTCATTATGATACCCATGGCTGTTCTTATGGCAAATAATTTTGGCTACTAAAATAACTATGTCATGACACATTTTTTTTTGTTAAAATTGTAGTTATAAATGACACATTCATTTATCAGTTTTAGCACTGGGTGTGTGGCCCAGCACCTATCATATGTATGTATTTATATACTTTCTCTTTTCTTTATAAGCATGTTTGGTGATGATTTGCACTGGTAATTTTTTACCAATTAATGGAAATGAGTAAACCCTCCCTAACTAGAACGTAAAATTATGAATGTACAGCATTAGTCTTAACGATATATTACTTCAAAGAAATTTCTTATGGACAGTCATGGACTATATTATTCCTGCAGATGTTTACATAATTTTAATCTCAGTTTTTGTGGTTGGAGAACTTTGGAAACAGCCCATTATACAGTAGATGTACCTGGCTCTCAGTATGTGGGGGCTCTATGAGTGATTTCGGGCCCCAGGAGAAGATATCATACAGGCCATTCAACCGAGACTAATTCAATTATGTTAAAAAATGTTTAGGGCTTTTGTCACTCAGGGGCTCTTAGAATCAGTCTAACCCCTACCTGTATCTCTAATCCCCCCCCCAACGCTCCATTTTCTAACAGTGGGAATGCAGTGCTGTTGCACAAGAATTCTGTGGCTTAGGAGGGTGTGTCTTAACACGCAGTTAGAAAAGTAATTCTGAAGGACACAGTATCTATTAGAGTAAATGTTTTTTTTTTTTTTGTTAAATAGATGCCTTTATTACAAAAAATTACAAATGCTTACATGGAATATCTACATATTTTTCATTCTACCACTTGTACAAATCAACATTTTAAGGAAGTCAGTTTCAATTACATCACACAGACATAAAAAGAATCTGAAATGTTGTGGTTTGCAAGAAACTGCTACAGCTACGTTGTATGTCATTGTACTAATACACCTATAAAATGAACACCTGAATTAATCATTAATTATTTGGAATTTAATAATATGTGTATAATATAATTAACGCATATACCAGTGATTCTTGGAATTCGTGAGTCTTATCACGTTCTTCACTTGAAAAATGCAACACTTCCTGCTCCAATCACTGATCCCGATCTCAGTTCCTAGGCGTGTTTTGTTTACTTTCACGCTGTAATTCTACCTGGGGTTCAGCATTAACCAGTAGACAACTAGTACACTGAAGGGCTGCAATGCCTGTAATGTCGGAAGAGGAGTGCATGCTTTATCTCTCCTGCCACCACCCACTGAGAAGGGCATATTCATATCAACCTTCTTTTTAAAATCTTTCTATGTGTAGGCCTACTTACGATTAATTTTAAATGCATTATACCAGTTTAAAATAAAGTGTTGTGTGGCAGAAGTTGTAATACAACTTAATGTGACATTACCATCTGGGTGTATCTAAGGGAAATTGTTTTTGTGACACATTTTGTTAAACTGAGAAGAATATGAGAATAAGTTCTATTTACATTTAAGCATGCCGTGTTTTAATGAAATATAAGAATTACCACGAGTGTAGTATCTCTGATTGAATATAAGCCTAGATAACAAAATATGAATCCAATATAAATTCATTCATTGCTGTTTCATTTCAATTTAATGTGAATGATCAGTTATGTTTAATATTTGAAAAACATTAACTTGAACATCGCACGTTTCATTTGCCACGTTACCTTACTTCCTTATAATAAATCGGGCGGACAGGCTGTGCCGTTATGATTACGCAGTAACTCAAAGCGCTTTGCGCTCGCTCTCACGGGATGGGCGCGTGAAGCACTGCTTCACACCGTTCGCAGGTTATCGAACCTTTTTTTCTCGTCGCAGCGCTGTAATAACTTCATTAAATAAACATAAAATAGAGAAGCAGCAGCAGAATGAGAATATCGTTTTACCGGTTTAAAATTTATGTGGTGAAAGCATGCCAAGCCAAGGATAATGTATATGGAGGAACTCAGGTAAGCAACACGTTTGAAAATGTGTCAGCTGTCGCTTGTGTACATTATACAGCCAGACGGGAAACGGGGATTTCAGCCGAAAATAAAAAGAGCTCGTTGTTTTTTCGACCATGTGCGGCAATTCTTTATTCAGACATAAACTTTATTTGAACTTTTTCCTCATAGCTGGTGTTTAAAACCCAGAGGAAAGAGCCTCCACATTCCTGATGCTTTTTATGACAAAATGGCTGAATGCCGAAATAGTCGTTTCGTCTCCTCAGACGTAAATTATCCTTTTATATGTGCAGAACGTTATTTTGTTCAGCATTATAGTGCTTTGGTAATGGTATTTTTTGTTATTAGGCTACAGTGGTTGTTATCCTCTAGGATATTTCATATCGGGAATTTATTTTTCTGGCAATATAGTCCTATAACGTTAGGGGGAAAAAAATCTCAATTATTAACAACTGTTAAAAATGTTTACTGATTTTTATGCGCATTATAGTGAACCACAGCAGTAATATCGTATGTGAAAAACTCTACAGCGAAACTGTAATATTTACTGCGGGAGAGAACTGGTCTGTGGGATCATAAACTGGTAAGCCGTGCTTTACTCAGTGGCAGCTGGTCTTGGTTTAAGATTAATGTAACATTTTATTGTTGCCTCTTAAAAGACACTAACGCGAATAAAACAAGAGCTGCTACCCCTACTATACCACCATTGCTAGAACTTTAAAAAGTCATATCTCTTTTTTTTTTGCTAGCGGGGTTATACTACTGCAAGTAGTAATTCCGTCAGTATTCATGTTTATATTTGTAGTCATCGTTAATGCTGCTCTTACTATTGCTAATAATAGTGATTGTTAACTAGGCTTACCTTGAGTTAAACGATTATTAACTTATTCAGGCCAAGAAAAACGTCCATCCACTCTAGATAATTATCCCCCCAAAAATCTATCTTCAGAAAGGTAATTTTAAGATATTTAATTGTCATCAACAATTTGGTATGGATTTTTTTTCATTATGTTATCCAAAATATTCAGAGTCCCGTTTTACACATTATGTCCAACAGAGTGCCAATCTAGGCCTAGTTCTTAAAATTTTATTTGAAAACATCTTGCCAAATTAAACTTTTAAAAAGTGGTTGTTTGTTCTTTTCATAAAAAACAGCCTCATAGAATAATTGCATTGATTCTCGTGAATGATTACTTTATATTTTCATCTTGAAACAATCAGTTAAATAAAGAATACACATGCTCTCAAATTCCTTGAATTACCTTTCCAAAAACCTTTACACTATGCATAAAACGTATTTTTACTTTTACTTGCAGAGGAACACTTGATCTTTACCATGAGTTTTCCACATTCACTTTCTCTGTGCCTGGTAAACACACAAGTATTCTTTCTGAAAGTTTTAGAAAAGTTTCCTAAACTATAGTATTTCGAAGTAATGCATGTCTTTAGGATTGCAAACTGATTCATTCATCAGGACAAATGTATCTAGAAATTCATGTACATGGATGTGTGTAAATGACCTGTACAGCTCAAGAATTTTTATTAAGTCTATGATTAATACAAGTGTAATTACGTACCTCCTGGTCATGAAATTGCATACTCCAAACAAAAAACAAATATTTGGTACAAAACATTAAGAATATAATGTTGCTGTGTTATATATTATTTTGGGATAAATATTGAAACTGTATTTGCTTATAGTACATTACGTTCTACTAAGTAAAATGTCCAGAAGGTAAGTTTTTTGTTAAATTAAATACCATCTTCCTCGAATACTTCTAAGACGCTGATTGTTTAGTTCTTCTCTATGCAGTGAAGGTTTTATTGTGATGTTTATTTCTCTTCATTTCATCCATAGGGACTGTCGACCACCTTTAAGAAGACCTGATGGAGCAGCCATTTCAGTTTTTCTATCTTGTGGTAATAGGTAGTAGAAAGCCGTTGTGGGAAATGTTCCATAAGGTCACACTACTGGCAATATGCATCTGGACACACACACCCATGGCCCTGGGCCTAGATGCCTGTTCTCCATTTCACCGCTCTGCTGTGGATTTTACTGTCTCTTACCCCATACTGTACTTTCAGGCACAGGGCCCCATACAGAACATTGTCATTAATGAGGAATTTAAGGATGTTTATGTGGCGTCACGCAATCGAATTGAGGCGGTAAATGCCAACTTGAGCAAGTCCTGGGAGTTGCGCACGGGCCCAGTTCGCAGCTCTGAATGTGAGATTTGTAACCTGTGTGACATTCCCGAGGATATTCATGTGTCAGAGGATACTGATAACCAAGTCTTGCTGATGGATCCACAGCCATTTCTTCCATATTTATATTCATGTGGGAGCTCTCAACACGGGGCGTGTTATTTCCACGTAATTGAGCAAAAAGGGCAGCGGCCTTCTACCTCAAACTGCCTCTTTAAAAGGGAATCTAATTTTCCGGATTTCTGTCCGGATTGTGTGGCCAGTCCTCTTGGAACGAAAGTCAGCATCGTGGAGGTCGGTCAGATATCCTACTTCTTTGTCGCAGCCACAGTTAATGAGAGCGTTGCCAAGAGTTATGGCAGACAGTCTATTTCAGTGCGACGGCCACTGGCGACAGAGGATGGGTTTCATACAGACATGCCGGCACTGACCGTACTGCCCAGCCTGCGTGATTCCTACCGCATCGATTACATCTACAGCTTCGTCACAGAGGAGTTTGTCTACTTTGTGTCCGTGCAGAGGGAGATGCCAGACGACAAAAGCTCCCCCTTTCAGACTCGCCTTGGGCGGCTTCCGCGAAGCAACCTGGAGATGTGGATGTATCGGGAAATGGTCTTGGAGTGTAGCTTCAAGCCCAAGAGGAGGAGGAGAAGTGGGATCAATCGCGACATAATTTACAATGCGTTACAGGCGGCACATTTTGGGAAGGCGGGGAAGGAGTTGGCGAAAGAGTGGGGCATACAGGAGAAGGACGACATCTTGTATGCCGTGTTTGCAGTGACTCCTAGCACTGGCGAGCCCCGCAAGCACTCCGCTCTTTGCCTTTTCCATCTCAACAGGGTCAACAAAGACATTGATGATGGAGTGGAAGCCTGCTGCCGTAATGGCGCAGAGCGCCTGTCTCGGGGCCTCTGCCATTTCCAGCCTTGTATGAGTTGCCCTCATGAGGTAAGCTTCCCTTCCATATGCTTACATTGTACCACTGTGCCATGTTTTTGTGTTGGAATCTGCAGTTATTTCTAGTACAAGCAAGAATGTCAACATCCGTTGCTTTTGGTCAGCATAGCAGGGATTTAAATATCTTGTGCAATAAATAGCTTTCCATCCATCCATCCATCCATCCATCCATCCATTGATTCATTTTCTAACTGCTTATTCTGGTCAAATGGCTGGAGCCTGTCACAAAGAGTTTAGAGCACAGGGGTCCGTCCAGAATGGGATTCCAGTCCAATGCAGCATGCATACTGACACACACAATCAGACTTCAAGGGCAATTTAGAAAAAAGTCTAAATGATTTTGGACTATGAGAATAAACCAGAATATTGGGTAGAAACCTACATGACACAAGGAAAACATGCCATCTCCACACACATACAGCAGAGACAAGTTCCGAACCCACAGCCCCGGAGGTATGAAGTAACTGCTATCCACAGATCCTCATGTTGTGGTGTTTTCTGTTTGCTAATATGAATGTTGATGAATGCTAAAATTAAATAATATTTGATTTATCCTAGATAAGTTACAGATATGTTTTTTAGTCAAGGTATCATACAACATTTCGTCTAGCTTACTCAAAACCCCATGCAATAATTAACAAATTTAATATAGCCTGGAAAACAACTTGTATAATATAGTAGTTACTGGTTGATAACAGGCCTGTGGTCTTAGGCCCAGAAGTTATCTGTGGCGGACCTGGTTGTTAGCATGAAAACAGTAATTGGACAGATCATCAGTTTACTGCTAGCATAGTCTGGTATATGCTGGAATGTGGTGTGATTACAATTGTTGTTATGTAAAAACATTGTGGAGATGTAGAAGGGGCTAAAAAGCAGGATGATGTATAATGATACCAAACACTAAAGGAGTAGATATTTAATTATGGGCGTGTAAATGAGTTATGATAAAGAGTCGGTGCAGCATACAAAACTGGGGAGCTCTGTGTGAGAGGAGCGGAATGGGCAGGGGCACAAGGTGAGACACATGCATGTATTTTAAAGATTCTACATTTTAACCTATTTCGCAGAAATTTTTATGCAAAACAATGCGCATTTTAGAGAAAACGGGGTTAGACAGTCCCTGCAGCTATTGGGGTTAAAGGATCAGTTCAGGGGCCCAATGGTGAAATCATTCTGCAAACTTTGTGAGCATCTTAACCCACTGAGGCCCACACCACCCTCAGCTGGAGCATACTTTTAAAGAAGTAGGACAACATTAACAATTTGCCAATGGTTATTCAGTCCCAAGATCCCGCTGATGTTAGAGAGGATAGCTGTAAATGTGCATGTCTCTTTCACAGCCGGTCCACGTATTTTGCTCCCTCCAAGCTCCCTGTCAGACAGTTCACATTTTTGCTTCCTTCCAGGGAGCGAAAACGTGGACTCTCTGTGGGTCCCCAAGGACTGGACTTAGAAACACTGCTTTAAACAGTATAATGCTAATACTGATTTGCACATGGAGCCTGCCTGGCTGGAGACACTGGTGAAGATCACATGTGTGGCACAACATTAACAACACCTTGGATTCTGGAGACTGAATGCAAATAATGGGTGATGTGTAGCTCTGTTGATTTGGACGGTGTGATTAGTGATTGTTGGTTCATATTCTTTGGTTAGCAGAGTGATTTCAGAGTTGGTTCCTTGAATAAGGCCATTAATGTCAATTCCTCCAGGAACAACTGCTTCTGGTCCTCATTTCCCTACTGCTTAGGGCAAAGCAGCTGCTAAATAAATTGCTTATTTTCCCCATTCTTATTCCTTGAAGGTAATTTGCTATGCGTTTGTAAACCTATAAAACTAGAATATTTAACCAACATAATAAAAACAAAAATTCCCCAAAAGAAAATAGAAAAGACATGCTAGCTCATGTACATTGCGAAAACTTGTATGCTGTTTGGCCATGGATTAGTAGCAAAGTGGAACTGCTGAGGAGGAGGGGCGAGGCCTTATGGGCTGGAAGGAGCTGCATGAAACTGCCTCCAGCCAGCTGTATTAATCACTAAAGGATCAGATAATGATGTTAGAAACCATGACGCAGTTGTAAAACCATGTCCTCCCACCCTCCCTCCCACTCATATCATTTTATTCGTGTGCTTTATGCATTTGAGAGGTTAAACATTTAACCCTGTACTCAGGTACATCAATAACTTTATTGAACTTACATCCATCCATCTATCCATCTTCATCCTTCATCCTCAAGTCTCTGAGGGGGCCTGGATCCTATTCCTGGCGGCGTTGGGCACAAGGACTCTTTCAGTTATATAATTCCAGTGGTTCTCATTATAATTTCGCTGTTTAAGCAGAAAATGATTATAGATAAAACTAAAATTTAAAAGCAAAAGAACTTATAAACAGTAGTATACATCACTTCATGGAAGAGTAAAATTTGTGATATGGCAGCTTATTTTGTGGGATTGTGTTGCAAATTGCACTGAAGAGACATTTTTGTTATAAAGGGCTAGTTGCTTGATCACCGTTGACTGTGTTGATACTGACACACACACACACACACGCACATGTAGGGTATACCTATCCTTATGGGGCCCGCTCATTCACTTCTATGGGAAAAAT
>JAODJX010000109.1:25052292-25074287 GCA_026776945.1 Isichthys henryi
TCACGTTATGAGGACATTGTGTCCCCATAAGGATAGGTAAACCCGCTCGCACACACACACACACACACACACACACATACATACATACACATACACACTACAAGCTGGAAATTTGGGCCCACCCTCTGATTTAAAAGAAAAATACATTTTTAATTAAATGAAAATATTAGAAAAACTTAAAACAAATGTAACTGACTGGTTTTGAAGTGTAATGTAACAATTTATTTTGCATTGTAAGTACAATGTAATGAATACGGGTGCTTTTAGTATGAGTTTCATCAAAATAACCACCCTTTGCGTTTATCACAGCAGCACAGGTTCACAGCCTCCTTTCCAGCCATTTTTAGAAATAACTTGTGTCCAAACCCTCCCAGCACCTTTTCAAGCATGCAAACAGTTCTGTCTCATTTGTAGACGCTCTCTTTGAACTTGTTGGTCTAACTTGTTTCACAGATGGACTTTCGTCTGTCCACAAGACCTGCTCCCAGTCTAGAATACTCTAGTGTTTGTGTTGTTTAGCCTACAGCAGCCTCTTTGTCTTGTTAACATCACAAAGTAAAGGTTTTCTGGCAGCTACTCGACCATGCAGTCCAGCTGCTTTTAGTCTTTGCTTGACTGTATTAAGAGATACTGATTTCCCTCTCTTCACATTAATCGCAGCCCTCAGACTATTAGTCATCTTCCAATTTCTTCTGTATGTCAGAACAAAGTGTTGGTCTTCAGCCTTTGATGTCACTTTCCTTGCCTCAGACCCTTTCTGGTCACTGTTGCTTCCTGTCAACCCTTTTTCTCTGCAAAGAGCAGGTCACTCCATGCTTAGAGACATTTAACCTTCTGGCTATTTGACGATGAGAGAACCCTTCTTTACTCAGTTTCGATTTGAGCCCTCTGTTCAATTGTTAGCTGTTCCTCTCTAGCCATTACAAGCATAAAAATAATAAATATTTATCAAAAATGTATCAGTTGTGATATAGAAGAACATTCAGCAGAAGATTGAAACGAGGAGCAGACAGTGCATTAAACCTCTCACAAACTGATCTTGGACAAGGCAGACAAATGGCTATTATTTAATTCATTAAGACACAATCAAGAGAGACCAAGAGCAAATCAAGTTCCGACATTAGTAAATAGCATTCCAACATAAAATGAATTTCTATGCATCTATGCACAGACCTGATATGTCCTTTTCAAAACCAATAGTGTCAGCCGTTGTGGATAAAAAATGTTGCAAGCTGTAAAATACTGAAAACCATTGAGTTACATATTTCTGATATGGGCCCAAATGTCTGGACTGTAGTGTGTATATATACACAGGTCACATATACGGCCTGTACTTTTTGGATGAAAGCCTGCACATTATAGGATACAAAATTATTACAAGCAATCGAAACCTAATCACACCAATGTTAATATGCAGTAGTGTGACTGAGAAGGGTAGGCAAAGTTATTCAAGTTTATTTATAAACCTCTGCTGGAGTAATGATGTCTTCTAATATTCCTGCATTCATATGTCCTAAAATTCTGAGTGTATAGAAGAATGACATGAAAATATGAAGCAGTCCAGCAGTTCTGCTTTTCTGTCATTTTTGCTGTAACTTGCACCTCTGGGTATCTGGGACATTCTTGCAGTAGAAGCATGGAGCATGGGAAATAGAATATTGCCTTCTGTTTCCTGTACTATTTAAGTCCACTTTCTTTGGGCACCTCAGCAGCCTGTTGTGTGTGTTTGAGTTTCTTTGAATTTAGTGATTAATTGTCATTGTTGACACACCATAGCACACAACAAAATGGGTTCTCTCAATTTAACCCATATGTGACAGTGACATTTTTCTTGTAGTGGCTGCAAAACCAAATGTGTCTGTTCTAGTAGCAGCATACAGCTTGAACATTGCTTCCTGTCTTCCAGCTCTGTTACATAGTCCAGGTCACATGCTTTGTATGTTTGTACTGTGTTCTTCTGCTTCAGTACGGCCATCCTGCAAGTATACCTTTCTGTACTCTTCTGGCTCCATAGCAAAATTTGACAGTATGCAGACCCCAAGGCCATTTCAAATAATTAATAATTGGTAGAGTAAGCTGTTACTGGTTTCTTTCACATAGAAATATTTAACTTTGGAAGCATGTTGTTGGTCCAGCAGTACAAACCATAATAAAACACTACCTTTGTTTTTAGCATGCAACAGAAGTAACTAGGCAACATTAGGCACTTTGTCTGGAAGTAAGAGGTGTAGCTTTATATCCTGCAGGCTGGGATTATATGCGCTACAATCTGAGTGCTTCACTTTTTGGTCCAAACATAAGTGACTCCCTGTGCACGCAAACATTCAAAAAGCTGCAATCCAAGAGGATTCAGTCAATCCTAATTTTTACTATCACCAGATCTGTTGATTTGAAGAAAAATTTCATAATGAATCAGATGGGAGAATTTTCATAGCATTACATTCACCCAGCAAATCCTATTCATTGCCTGACTATGTAACCTTACCAGTTAAATATCCATATTTCAATTGATTTCAGCGGTGTCATCGTTTTATTTAGTAATCGTTGTAAAATTTAAGTATTAGCAATACAATGCTTCTAAAAAATTCATTTAAATTTTTTGACTAACGATTCAAAAAGCCAGGTATTTCTTTTTATCAAGTATTTACAAACATTTGAAAGTCTTGTCTGGGAAACGAAGAAAGTAATTTGAGTAGACCCTTCTTTGTGGAGATTCGTAGTGAATAACATGGACATGCCAACCTGATAAGCAGTTTAAAAAGGAGCAAAAGTTGCAAGTCTAACATTAAGTCTTGTTTCAGGTTTATTTACAGATGAAAAGAGTACAAATTAATGATTTTCTTCTAAGAAAAACAATAACACTCTTCCCATTCCCCTCAGATACGCTATATTGGCAAAAGTATTGGGACACCTGTCTTTACACACAGGTGAAATTTAATGACATCCCATTCTTAATACATACACTTTAATATGGAGTTGACCCACCCTTTGCAGCTATAACAGCTTCATATTTTATGGGAAGGCTGTCCACAAGGTTTATGGGAATATTTCACCATTCTTCCAGGAGAGTATTTGTGAGGTCAGGCACTAATGTTCCCATAAACTGAGCGTTGTTTAAATACCACAGTGTTCCTGAGTATTGTTGCTGACCATATCCACCCCTTTATGATCACCCTGTACCCAGCTTTTAATGCTTCTAGCAGGATTTTTCACCATGTCACAAAGACTCGTTTCTTGAACATGACAATGAGTTCACTATACTCAAATGGCATCCCCAGTCCCCATATCTCAGTCCAATAGAGCACCTATGAGATGTGATGGAACGAGGAATCTTGCATCATGAAGGTGCAGCCAACAAATCTCGAGCAACTGCCTGATGCTGTCATGTCACTATTGAAAAAAGTCTCTGAGAAGTGTTTCAAGCACCTTGTTGACTTTATTCCACAAAGAATTTAAGGCAGTTCTGTAGGCAAAAGGGGGTCCAACCTAGTACTAGCAAAGTGTACCTAATAAAGTGGCAAGTGAATGTATAATTAATGTAGAAAGCAGTCAATAATAATCAATATTAATATTCAATATTAATACTACTCACACATGTTATCACCTCAAGCATGCAGCAGAAAATGAAAAAATGGGTTACAACAGTTGGATACTTAGTTATGCTACAGACAGATTTGGAAGTAAGTAATACTGAAGGCAGAAAGAAATTTCCACAAACCCCATGCAATAAAAGGAAATAATTTATAAATAAAAAAATCTGACCTCAGCTGTCTTGCTCTTGTGCTCTTTATTGCAAGAAAAGCCAATTAAATCCTACATTTCGCTCAGTTTTTGAGCTCCACATTATTGTTTTGCCTTATTCATTGTTAGCTAGTTTACACTAAGCCAAACTGTCTGTCACTTAGCCACTTATTACTCACGGTTGTGTTGTTATTATAACTACACATATCTTGGGGTTGCACGACCTTTTTAAAGTTGAAGATTTTTTTAAAGTCAACAGTTATGTTGTGAACGTCATGTCGACATGCACTAATTGCTGATGACGTCATTAATGAAGCCACAGGAGATGGGAATGCTTTGGAACAGGAGACAGTCTGCATTCTCAAAACTTGTGCATATGCTGACAACAGACAGCTCATACACATACCTTTTACGTGGAACAGAAGCAAGTTGGGATAAAAACAGGTTGTAACTCAGCAAAAAATTATGCGACATTGGACAGTTGTGTGCTACAACTTCCATTTAAGTGCGAAAGAAGAAAGACTGATATTTCGGTATAAACACTTGGGCAGGAAAACAAAACTCATGTAAGATCTAGCCTCAACCCGCGCCTCGCTGTAAGGCGCCTTCCCACCAAAGTTCAAAAACCTTGTTCCTTGTTCTGACTTCCTGGGCCATTTCGACTTGTAGCTCTTGACCATTTTCATGTGTTGCCTTCCCACTGCACAACAGGGACAGAACCTTTATGCTAAATAAGCACATAAATTCATATACTGCCATCCAGAAACAACGGTGGATAATGAAGTTGTTTTGTTAATTATTTGTTAGTTATTGGAGGGATGGATCGCAATCAAAATGGGACGCAGCCTTTTATTTATTTTTTATTGATACGACCCACAACATGTTTATTAATAATTTATAATTAAATCTGGCCAACAGATCATCGTTCTTTTGTTTTCCACAAAATAAAATTATTTCCAACATTATGCCACTAATAACCGCTGGAAAGTAAAAAGGTATTCATTAATGCAGGTACAAAAATAATTCCACATGCTCAGTTTTTGCTCCACTTCATCTGTTTATTTTCCTTGCACTTCCATGTAACTGGTATTTTCTGAGACGTCCCTGTTGTTAGTGTCATAATTGCATCATCAGTGAGTATTGAATGTCTAGCTTAAAGCGTAATTGCAGAGCAGCAAAGTCAACTCTTTGACTGGTCGACTGATCTGTAAAACCCCCTACAAGTATCATGTAGGTGTAGCTCTATACAGGCCTTCTTTGGGCCTCGGCCCTTGAGTAGCTGCCCTGTTTGCTCTACTTCCCCTCCTACGCCATTGAACTTGAGCTGGACCCAAACTGATAAATTATAAGACCAAGTTATAAATATCTTATTTCTTAACATTGGTAATGGCTTATAATCAGTTAATATTTAACAGAGCCTTCATATCCATCACATTGAATAGCAGCTTTAGAGTTAATGTTTTTAATGGAGACAAGAGACACAAGCTTGGAATTTGGCTGCATGTAGTTTATTATAAAATCTATATAGCAGGGCTATACAAAATGGTTGATGGGTACTGCTGCTTTTGGTTTTGGAATGTTGATTGTATTTTGCTCTCATTCCTCAAGAACATGGAGAATATTGCTACCTGTAAGGAAAAACCTACACTGGTGGCTAAACCATACATCAGAGTGGACTTCTTTGACAGTAAGATGCAAGGTGTCCTCTTCACGTCTTTGCTGGTTACTATCATTGATAACAAGACTGTGGCACATATTGGAACCAGTGATGGACGCCTGCTTCAGGTACAGCTCAGACATTCTGGTGATGAGAACCCCAAGCAGTTTTCTTATATTCAATAACAGACCTTATTTTGAACAGAATTTTAGGTTTTGACTGTTTGAACTCTATGTACTCAATTAGTATATTTAGTTTCAAAGAATTAAGAATTCTAGTACATCTTTTGAAACATGCCTGATCATTATAAACACTCTCCTCCTACGTTTGTTATTCATGTGGAATTTTCTTGAACATTGTTGCAATTCTGTAATGGCAGGACATGCTTTTGAACTATTTGACACTCTTGTTTCTCAGGTTGTCCTAAAAAGATCAAATCCTATTGTCTTTGCCAATTACTCTTTGGTAGACAACCAAAAAGTGTCTCCAATAGCCACTGTTTTTTCAGAAGAGTCTCTTCTCTTTGTGGTTGGAAACAAGGTACTGTAACCTGGATTAGCTGTGAACAACTTTATATAACTGATACCATCCTTTTGTCATTAATAACTACCAGTAGCAGGATGGGTGTCTCACCTGGTCTCTCTAACTCTCTGCCCCTCTTACATTGATCACCAGATGTTCAGTATACCCCCGAAAGGCCCAGGATGTCGTCACTTTCTGTCATGTGGCCTTTGCCTGACCGCACCCAAATTCATGGGGTGTGGCTGGTGCGACAGGGAATGTTCCTGGAAGGAGAACTGCAGCAGTAAATGGAGGACAAAGTCCTGTCCGCCTGTCATCACCGAGGTGAGACGCTGACCTGGGGATCGGAGAGTGGAATGCAGTTGGATTCCTCCACATTTACAGATTCCAGCTTAACAGCATTGTTTAACAAGTCTGAACGAGTATGATAAGGAACTTTGTGCTGTTCTTTCTGTTGTGTTTCCTACAGTTTATTCCAAAATCAGCACCCCCTAATGGTGAAACAGAGCTGACGCTGTTTGGCTCGGAGTTGATGTCACCCTTACAGTCTGCTGTCAGTGTGAGATCTTATAGGGTAAAAGTAGGAGAGGCTGACTGTAAAGTGCTGCCTGAGAAAAGCAACAGCACCCAGTGAGTAATACACAGCACAACAAATAACTGCAAGTACTGTAACACGCAGAAAATGAGGTACTGAAAGGGAGGTGAGGCTTAACCTTAGGAAGAGTGATAGATTCAGTGATCATTCAGTTAACCAAAACAATAAAAATTTCCTTTTGTCTATGTATTTTGGGAAATATGAAAATAGAATATAGACTTGCAATACTAAGTTAATTTTTGCTTTTCTCATGAAAAGGAATGAACAAAAATATGAAATATTACTCCCTAGTGACTCACTGACAAAAAATCTGTATAAAATTTCGTTTTGTCCAGGTGACTTAAGTGCTAAGCAACGGTCAGCCAATCGAGCAGTGGAAGATAAGTGAGTCATTATTAATCTCCTTTCGCAAATCTTTCCCAGAATAACGTGCCAGATACTTCAGGGGAATGCCAACTTGTCTCAGCTTGTCTCTATCTCTGTGGGAGTATATGAAGAGCCAGTAGAGGGATGCTACGTCATCGATGGTGAAACTGAAATGCATGGATTTATGTTTGTGGTAAAACCTTTGACAGAATTACAGCTTTTCATTTAACAAAGAACAATTAATCAAACAAAACACTAGCCACATTTTTACTTTGTTTTCTGGCTGAGAGCAAAATATACTTTGAAGTAAGCCTGGAAAAGCTATCATTTTTTTAAGTATACAAAATATATAATATACAAATTGTCTGTACTGTCTTCCCAGGAGCCACAGATCACAGAAATTCTCCCAGAATATGGGCCATATATTGGGGGAACGCTGATTACAGTCAAAGGACCCTACCTGAATTCTGGAAGGAACAGACGTGTAACACTTAGCAATGAGACCTGCAAGATTGAGAGGTGAAGGATAATTTATCGGGCTCTAAATAGAATGTAAATAATCTGCGTGTCTGCATATGAAGCCGGTTATTTTACCTGTGGTGAGAAATCGTGGTGCTGCCCAGCAGAGATTGCTCATCTCTATTTACCTGTGTTTACTTGTATCACATATGTGCTTATGTGGTAATGACAAAGTGTGGAATTATAATCATCCTGAATTGGTAGCTAATACCCAGCAATTCAAATGTTTAGCCTTTTAGATATTATGAAAGCATGTTGCTACTCTATAGATGTTTATCTTAAGTTTATGTGCCTTGCAGTGTGTCAACGGGCAATGGGAACTTTTCTTCCATTGTGTGCTCGTCACAGCCTGTGGCATCCCCCAGACAAGCTTCTCTGTCTGTATACATTGACCAATCTGCAGTGTTCACAACCCAAGTGTTCCACTACAAGGAGAAGCCCACGATAACAGAAGTGCGCCCGGATTGCAGCTTTAAAAAGTATGAATGGGTTTTCAAGATTGTTTCAGAAGAAGGAAAGAGATTTCAGAAAGGGAAGAGTGCTTAAGGGGGAGCGTTTGAGAAAACCTTTTAGAATTTATTCTTCACTTGATCATATTCATCTTAGCATCAGCATTTTTCTTCCTAAATATCATGTGGTGCTACAATTTCGCCAAATAGATTTGAAAAAGTTAATTATTTAGGTAACTTATGATCATGTAATTTATTCACAATGTAGCAAATTATTGTATTGAGTCAGAACAAAAGTAAGATTGGCTTAATTTTTAGCCAGAAAAATATCCATAGTTGGACATCAATAATTGCTACCTGCTGTTTCTGGAATAATGTATTACCAGGCTGTACATCCCTAGGGTAAACCCTGATTGAGATGGATGTTGTAGTCATGCAGTACAAGCTAAAGCTGTTGTAATATGTTGTGTTTCTGTTTCTAAAGGCCTGTTGAGAAAAGTGATAAACAGAGACAAGGAAAAAGTATATGAGCCCTTTGGTATTACCTAGTTTTCTGCATTATAAAATATGAAGTGATCTTCATCTAAGTTACAAGAGCAAACACAACATGCTTAAGCTAATAATACACAAACAATTGTCTTTCACATTTAATTAAACACCAAATTAAATATTCACAGTGCTGTGGAAAAAGTAAATAAACCACATTTTAAAAAATTGCTTATTGACAGTCATGCTCATTAACAATCATGCTGAGTTACTTGAAACTCTGAAATAATGTATATTTTTAATTAACATTTTTATTTGATTTTGACTATCATTACCACAATACCTTCTGGAATCTACAACACAATATTTTTCGTATTTCACTGAAACTTGATATATTTTTCAAACAATGTGGCAAACCTGAAGGAACATAACACATAGATTCTACAAATGCATTTAAAAACGAACTACCATTTTTTGATTTATTAAATTAATCTTAAATAGACACCTTTGCGGTAATGATACAGAGGTTTCAGAAATGAGGTTGATGGTTTCATAAGAATCACCCTTTTATGTTGGCATGTTGCACCTTTTTTACTGAATGTGCTCCCCAAACAATTCAACCTTCATCAGTCCACAACACATTTTCCCAGTACCATTGTGGAATGTGAAGGTGGTGTTTTTTGGAGACCAGTCATCTGCGTGAGAGAATCCGTGTCCTACAAACTTACTGTTATCTCATCCAGAGTATGTGTTTCTCTGTGTGATAGCCTTTTTGGCATAAGCTCTGAATCATGATGAACCTAATTGAATAATGCTTATGAAAAGGGAGGGATGTTCATTGTTATAACTGTTTAACATATTAAAATTGTCCCTACAATATAAAATAAATCTAGCTGGTACTGCTATTGTAGTGATTTCCTAAGATTAGACTATAATGAAAACTGCTATTAAAATGCTACTTAAAGTTACTGCTACCTATATCAGGTTGTGGATCTGCGTGTCTGAATACTTTGTATCTTTGATCAAGTGGATCCCAGATCACTATCAAAGGTAACCATCTGGATTCTGTGTACAAGACCATCGTCCGATTTAAGCCCAAATTCCGGGACCCTGTACAGAGGGTACGTTTTATCTATCCTTTTAATATTTTCCATTGACTGACTATTCTCTACTTGTGCTGATTAATGCAATAGTCCATAAATTTTATGACAATGTAATTTCTAAATGCACAAAGAAGTTGCTATGAATGCAGTATGTTCCAGTTTCTGTTGAAAACCTAACTTGCCTTAAGACTTAGACATCCAGTTGCAATGAGGAGGACTATAATCCCCCTTAACGATTGTCTGTATTTGTCATTTGGCCTCAGGATTGTATCAGGACAACCAATTACACATTTCTGGAATGCATAACTCCTTCGGTGGCGGGAGAGGACTCAGTAGAAGGAATACTGTCCTTTGACATGGATGGTGCACGACAGCTCTGGAATCAGACATTCTGGTACCATCCTTATGCGGAACCTTTTGCCTTCCATCAGGATAATAAAACACTGCGACTGTCTTCTATCGAAGATGAAGTGACTGTGTCTGTAAGTGCGAAATTAGGGATTCTGGTCTTAGGCTTGCAAGTTTTTACATGAAAAGGAAAAACAAGTTTATGACTGACTTGAACACAAAGGCTAAACAAGTTTTTGTACCAGACAACGGTAAACAGTATTTCGCTATACTTCTTAATTGCAGAGCTGGTACAAAATTACTAGACCAGATGTGTAATTTTTGACCTGGAATAGTTATGAGACTTGTTTACATCACAGTTGTTTATAGTGTGTTTAGTGTACTTCCGTGACAGTAGATTCAACTTACTGAATTACAAAAATGACACAAAAGACAAAATGACCAGGATGGTAGATGTTATCAGACATTCTACAACTATGTTTTCAGCACAGCAGACTCAACTTGGTGAATTCTTGCATGAAAATTATGATGACAGTGGGAGGAGTGGACTGTAATGTTAAAATCCTGGACAACAAAATCACCTGCAGAATCCCTAAAAACATGATTGTACCTAATGAAGGTTTGCCTGTGCAGGTGAGTTTTTTGCATAAGGCCTATTATCCAGAGAGCTTTTTACTGTCTTCTGAGTTATATTCTGCTTACCATTAGATAGTTTCTGATATCATTTATACTGCATAATTACTGGGATAATGTATTTTGTTGAGTACAAGGGTAAATTTTTCACAACGGTTGAAATAAAAAAAGAGGCACCTATGTAGATCACTTCCATTACCTTCTCCTAGATAAGTGATTTCTGGATTGTGTGAAGGCTGTTCAATATTATATACCTTCATCCATCCATCCCTCTTCTGTACCCACTTGTCCTATTCAGAGTTGTGGGGGGTCCAAAGCCTATCCCAGAAACTAAGAGCACAAGGCAAGGAATAATCCAGGATGTGGCAACAGCCAATTACAGGGCACACACACCATTCACACATACATTCACACCTATGGGCAATTTGGCAACTCCAATTCACCTTGGCATGTTTTTGGACTGTGGGGCAAAACTGGAGTATGTTGAGGAAACCCTATGATGACACAGGGAGAACATTCAAACTCAACATACTTGGTGCCACGGCAGAGACTCAAACTCTAGTTCCAGAGGTGTGAGGCAACAGTGTTAACTACTGTACCACCTTCATATGTACACAATAGCATATTATGTATTTTCAGACAAAAAAAAGAATATTGGAGAGCAAGCAACATTAATGAGATGTTTGGGGGATTCAAGAGTGTACTGTCTGGGACTAAACAGTGTTCAATTGTGCCAGGTATCTGTAAATGGGCAGGTGCATGAAGTTGGCAGGGTGATTATTTCCACTAACAACGCTGAGGTTGGCATTGTACTGGGAATCCTTTGTGCCCTGGGCACTGGGGCCCTATTATCCTTCCTCATCACAAAATATCTGAGAAGGAAAAAGGAAGGTAAGAGCTGTCATTAGTATCAGTATTCTGTTTCTGTTCATTTTTAACAGGCGAACTGTTGTGATAGGTAGACTTTTTGTGCAAATATCCAGTGCTAAACATTGATACTCAAGAAGTTGCTGTTGTATCAGAGTTTGGCACATAATGTGAAAGATTGCAAATCCTCTTCCCATTTAAGGGAAAAGTTGTATGAGGTGCAATAGAATGTAGAATTCTTGGGTCAGTGACACTGTTTCACATCCCTTAAAATCTTTGATTCCTGTTCTCGAGTAAAGCAAAACATTTGTGGGAATTTTCAGCTAAACTGGTGGAGCACCGCCTCTCTCACCTTTCCAGCTATAACCAGACCCACAGCACCGTAGACAGGTCATTGGTGGGTGACTACAGACAAGGTGAGACCACAGATAAATAAACATAATACAGGTACCTCAATTTCTTAAAAACCTTGGATATTCAGAGGGAGTTGGCTAAGGATAGATTGATGAAAGTAATGCATGTGAAAATATTTGTTTTGACCCACATTTCCAAAATTATTATTTAAGTCTACACATTAGCAGAATCAGAACATTAAATACAGTTGCTATGTATTCCTCATTCACCCCCTTTCATGCATCGCCTTTCAGAATCAGTCATGGAAACCCCAAGCTTCTCAACAATGGCAACCCAATCGGGCCTGTCCTGTAACAGCAACTTTGACACTTTGTTCACCCCACTCGTGCCCCCTGAAAAGATCTCTGCCTCCTGTCTGCGCCCAGAGCTTTTGGAGGAAGTGAAAGATGTGCTGATTCCATCACCGGCACTCCGTGTGCACTACGAGCAGATCATTGGAAGGGGTTGGGGTTCTTACCTTTAATACTGTAGCTGCAAAGAAACAAGGATGTTTTAAGCTATCTGTACCAGTTATATAAAGAATAATATTATATATACAGGTGCTCCTCAGCTTACGATGGTGTTACATACCAATGAACCCATTGTGTTGAAAATATTGATGAATTGCAGGTGAATATGAATATGATACTATATGATGTGATATGGGCTTAGGTGGCCCTCCAACTTGCAGGGAAAAATTTCGGGGGTGGTGGCCGGATTGGCACTCCACCATAAAAAAACTTCACACACCTCCAAGAAAGCAGACAGGATTTCTTTCTGCTCTTTGTGGGAGTCGCTCTACTGCAGCTGCCCATTGGAAGGCTGGACGCAACATGAACGGAATGGGGAAGCCTTCAGAGGCACCATCCCTGGAAGAGTCGGAGAGCTAATAGGGTCAAGTTTGTTGGGGATTTCAACTGGTGTGGTGCTGAGGCATTGCCTGCTAAACGGTAGCACTCAGGTCCTAATCTGAGGTGGCTCACCTGGGTAGGTGCGTGGAACATCTTGTCTCTCTGGCATGATGACCATCTTCCGCTACTGTCGGAGGAACTTCATAAACTATGCATTTCAGGCATGGAACTCTCTGAGGTACACAGACCAGGGTGTGGCCAGCTTTGTGTAGGTGGGTACAGCTATTATTGGTCTTGTCTCTCTGATGGCTGCCATACTCAGGGAGTAGCTATTGCTGTGGTGGATGGCCTCCTCCCGATGATGTCCACTGTCACTTCTCCTAACACGCGTATTAGGAGACTCAGATTAAGGCATTAGTTGTACATCTTGTCTGTTGTCTCTGTGTGTGCTACAACCGCAGTGAGTGATTTCTCAGTGACCACTTGCACTGACAGAGCTGGCTATGAGGATTGTGTCCATCCCCAAGGGTCTGGCAACTGTGGTGAAAGTGGCTCCATGTTCCTTAACTTTGCAAAAGGTCAGGGTCTGCAGGTCTCTGTATCCTGGTTCTGTATGCTGTAGGCTCCTGCAGAACTGCAGGATCTACAGAAGTGCTCAGTTTGTGAATTATGAATACTTATTGCTGCTACTCTGAAGACTTAACTTGGCTCTAGTAGGCTACCACTTACTCGGAGAATGAGGAAAAATCTGCTGTTCCAAGGCATGGTCCCCAACATGACCTTACCAGGCATTGAGCAGGCTTTAGAAAATTCGGTTAAACACAGAAAAGAACACTGTGCAATACAATGTTACGCACTGTGTGAGATGTTTACATTCACTTTTGCTTCATTGACAGGAAGCATGGGTGGGTTTGATGCTGCCATTGCCCAGCATGAATTGGAAGTCTTGTATGGCAACTTCCTAGCGCAGGAACATATCATAATTCAAAATTTAATATCTACTGAATGTGCACCGCTATTGCACCATCATAAAGATGAATTAAAGATGAACCGTCGTAATATGAGGAACATCTGTATGCAAGCAGAATACAAACTCTTCTCTGTTTGATACCTTTAATATGTTTTTTTAGGTCACTTTGGAACAGTATATCACGGGTATTTCACAAATGAGAACAACCAGTTAATTCATTGCGCTGTAAAGTCATTAAACAGTGAGTAAAGGATTTGTTTTATATGATATTGAACACATCTGATCTGTGGGGTTTAATAATGAACAAGAGACAGCAATTATAATTGTTACCCATTGCAGAATCACTTAACATCTCAATAATGCATATACCAGTAAGATTTGACCATTGCATGACTTATAGTCAGCACTGAACCTTTCCACTACAATCCATCATTTCATTTGTAATATAAAAAAATGGGAATGTGAATCAGTGTGAAATTGCTTCCCTCTGTCTCCTGCCAGACACAGCCATATACATTGAATTGTAAACAGGTAATGATGAGGTCATGTGCATAAATACATTGTGGGTTAGAAAGATATTAATACTTATGTAAATCCACACAGGAATCACAGAAATGGAGGAAGTGGAGCAGTTCCTGAAGGAGGGAATCCTAATGAAAGAGTTTCATCACAATAATGTTCTCTCCCTACTGGGTATCCTCATACCTCAGGAAGGGCTCCCCCTGGTGGTGCTTCCTTACATGAAACATGGAGACTTACGAAATTTCATTCGCAGTCAACAGAGAGTAAGTGAGGAAAAGAATATCAAGAAATGTGTTTAACACATGTATGAAATGAAAAAAGTTCAAATAAAGGTCTTTCAGGCTAATAAAGAAGATATTAATGAAAAACTTACAGTAATTCTTGTAACTCAAGAATATGGCAGTTTTATTTCTGTTAATATTTATTTTTTTATGGCTGAGGCCTGAGCTTCTTACTGTTATTCTTAATTACACCCCCTGCTCATTTAAGCAGTAGTAAGTCTAAAAGGGTGGCGGCATGGTGGTGCAGTGGTTAGCACTGTCGCCTGGGACCCGGGTTCGAATCCCCGCCTGGTGTGTGGAGTTTGCCTATTCTCCCCATGTCGTTGTGGGGTTTCCTCCGGGTACTCTGGTTTCCCCCCCACAGTAAAACATGCTGAGGCTAATTGGCGTTACTAAATTGCCCATAGGTGTGTGAGTGAATGGTGTGTGAGTGTGCCCTGCGGTGGGCTGGCCCCCCATCCAGGGTTGTTCCCTGCCTCATGCCCATTGCTTCTGGGATAGGCTCCAGACCCCCTGCGACCCAGTAAGGATAAGTGGTTTGGAAAATGGATGGATAGGTCTAAAAGGGATCCCTGATGTCTTTGTCTGACTCTATGGTTGCCATTTTTAATTTTTCTCCCAGAATCCAACTGTGAAAGATCTCATTGGCTTTGGCCTGCAGGTTGCCAAGGGCATGGAGTATTTGGCCCTGAAGAAATTTGTACACAGGGATTTGGCAGCACGGAACTGCATGTGAGTCACAGCTACTGGTATGCATAGAAGCAAGATAGAGTAGATACTTGCCTGGAAGTTTTTAATCTATTCATAACTGCCTACGCAGAACTTTCCTCCCCTCCTGGAAATCCCGGGTGTCTCCTGTAAATTGACAGTAGCTTCCTGACACCCAGAAATGATATCCTGGAAAACATATATTTTCAAACAAATATATTTTTGTGAACAGTTCAGGCATTTTTATGTCAGCGCAATAACTCAAAAAATGTTTGATGGATATTTTTCAAACTGCAAACATATTGTATGGATTGACACAAATCACACAAAATGGAGCAGTGCCACATATTGAAGCAATACACTTGAGCTTTATTGTAAAAACAATCTTTTTCAACCTGTGCAAATTTGTATGAGACAAATTGCACCAAAATTGAAGCAATTCCACTTAGTGGCAGTAAAAGGAAGGGTGACCACAGAAGAAAATTGACCTTATGAATCCAATAACTACAGGCAGTCCACGAATTAAACTCGTACTTGGGTGAATGGACTACCATAACCATAACTCTGTTATATTCAAAATTCGGGTTAGATACAATAGTTTGTAATAACGTAATGAAAACATTGCGTGCCTTCAGTGATTCGTCGGTTTAAGGTACAGTATAGTACCTTAATACAGTATACTGTACTGTACTATACAGTATAGTACAGTATAGTATGTAGTTACTTTTATTATTACTGTTTTATTATTATTATTGTTGTTATGTACTGTGTTATTATTTTTCCGACTTACCTACTTAAAGACAAACTTCAGCAGGAACAGATTCATAACATGGGTACTGCCTGTATTTGTTCTTTGTACTTTCTTTGTTTTATTTTTGATGGATCTTGTTGCCACTTTAAAAAATATATATTATGTAAATAAAAATCTACAATTGATTACATTTCAAGACAGATCACCTCAAAACTGAAAGAGAAGCACTAGGTGGCAGCAGTGACTGGAAAAGGTGGCTGCAGAAGCCATCTTTTCAAAGGAAGCGATGGATTTTTCTGAATATTCAAAAAAAAGCTTATTTAATTTTAGCATACAAAGTAATAAAATACAAAACAGTAAAAGTGCAAGTATATTATGAGTATTTTCCATATCTACTAATTGATTCAAGCCTTGATTTTTGAGCCACAGTTCGGTTCATACAGTTTTTTCTGGATAACCAAAATGTTCCCACACTGCTGAGTTGTATGTGCCCATGGGTTCTGCAATCTCAGGGTTATTATTCATCTTGAGCTAATGAAATTAGCCTAACTTTTACGGTATGCTTGACCAGTCGATCATGATTGAACCAAAATAGTTTTAGAAAATGTACGGCTTGCCCTAGCTTTAAGTAGAATAATAATTTTGTGATTTACATGTGTTATAGTGTTTTATGAAATGAAAAATTAGTTTTGTAACATTAATAATGTAATGAGAGCTGAACAGGATACACCTGTGGATATCCATAGAACCACAACCACACCACAAGATGTTAAACGAAATGGATAATTAATAAGTACCATTAAAGACTGTGCTTATTAATGATCTGTTTCATTTTGGCAGGCTTGGGTGGTATTACAGTAATACGGTATACTGCAGAATTTTACTCCCATGAAATTCATCATGGGCAAATCCCCTGCTAAGATACTGGAATAACATTATTCTTGAAAATAGCATATAATGTGGTTGGCATTTAATGGCATTGTGGTATGAGCCCTGTTGTAATGGGATAGAGAGAGAGATTGGGAGGTGTGGGAGGAGTGGGGATTAGATGGGGGGTGGCAGGGCCGTCTGGGGAATACATCTTTGTCATACCAACAGTATAAAGTATTTCCTCTCTTACACTGTGTGTGTATGTGTGGTGGGGGGGGTGTCCTCTCTCATCCATCTCCCTGAAATTAATATGCCTAAGATCGAATGTCTACTTAATTATCAGTGATGGAGTTCATCTTGCTGCTATATGGTAACATTTTTTATTTTAAAAAGTAGCCATTAAGAGTAGAAACACAAATACAAATATTGACATTCTACTCAACTTGGCAGGCTAGACGAGTCATACACTGTGAAGGTGGCGGATTTTGGCCTGGCTCGTGATGTTTTTGATAAGGAGTATTACAGTGTCCAAGACCACAAGAGAGCCAAGCTACCAGTCAAGTGGATGGCTATTGAAAGTCTACAGACACAAAAGTTTACAACAAAGTCAGATGTGGTGAGTGTACTAGCACCTTTTTGGCAATAAGAGGGGTTTAAAGTTACCCAATAGGGTGTATAAATTTTTCCAATATTGTCATTTTAGAATTGAAATATCTACTCTTGGTTAAAATCTATTGTACTCCTGTTAATCTCCTGTCATTCAGTTGTAATGTTGGCGTATCTTTTGCACAGTGGTCCTTTGGGGTTCTTATGTGGGAATTGCTGACCAGAGGAGCAAGCCCCTACCCAGATGTCGATCCCTATGACATCACTCATTACTTGTTTAAAGGACGCAGACTTCCCCAGCCAGAGTTCTGCCCAGACTCTCTGTAAGTTACAGTGTTAATGTAATTTTAGTTGAGTTTGATAGTGGAATCTGATGCAGTCAGGCATTTCTCTCCCATATTGCTTACAACATGGCATGTGAATCTGGTCTATGCAGAACTATTCCTTTATATTTTACATTTACATCTGCAGTTTACGCATTTAGAAGATGCTTTGTCCAAAGGAATGTACAAGTGAGGTAAATCGCACACTGCAAACCATTGTGCTGGCAAGGAAACAAGTAGGCATAAGTGCAGCTGGGCTGAGCTTCCAATGAATGTCCAGGAACAGGTGTAAGCAGTATAGGAGCAGGAGCTACACAGCAACTTCTAACAAAGCCATAACCTAATAAAACTATTCAAGGACCAGAGATACAACATTCTTCCTTGAAGTCAGTTCACCACGTTGACTATGAGTACAGAATGTCACCTTACCACATAATTTATCCCTTAAGATTTGCTGTTTTTGCAAGATGTTGGGGTGGATTCAAGTGTTTTGGCTGATGAATGTACATATAGTATAATATATACTACATGTATAACTTCTGTATTATGAGATAACTGTCATGGGCTGGCCCCCCACCCTGGGTTGTTCCCTGCCTCGTGCCCATTGCTTCCGGGATAGGCTCTGGACCCCCCGCGACCTAGAAGGATATGCGGTTTGGAAAATGGATGGATGGATTATGAGATAAATTCTCTTACATTTAAGGATAGCATATGTTTTGCTTGGAATAGAAAATACTCTAATGTCTGATTTAAAGCTATAAATAAGAGCATAAAGACACATCTAAGGTCCCTTAAATATGTGCATGCATTTTGAATTTGTAACGTGCTGGTTAAATATAATAGTAACAAATTCATCTGCTCATGCAGGTATGCCATCCTGCTGCAGTGCTGGGACCCTGATCCAGAGAGAAGACCTACTTTTGCTACCTTGGTCACTGAGATCAGTGAGATCATCTCTGGCTTGGAGGGGGAGCACTACATCAACTTAAAAGTCAGTTACATCAATCTGGACATGCCGCATCCCTACCCAGAACACCCAGACTCTGCCTGCGGATGTGATTCCCCCACCACTGACAGTTCCTGTTCCACTCCGTCCTGAACGTGTCCGCATGATTGCACAACCTTAGCAACTGTCAACCCAAACATTGACTGCAGCAACACTGTTGTCATACCGTTCCTGCCATAACGTGTTCTTGCAAAGCCTGTTACGAAAAATCTTCTGATCCAGTTGTTCACTGGCATCTGCCACAGTACTTGTCCAAGTCCGTTTGGTGAAGCAGCTCAGAAATGGTCCCTGCAGTGGGAGTCTGTATGCCTTTTTTTTTGGCAGTTTGCACAAGCGGATGCTTTAAGTGATTTTGCTGTGATTCCATGTGTCACATTGAATAGTAAAACTCTAGATGATGTTGATGACGACCACATACCCGGCATTCTTCATATCTGAAATACAATGTGGCAGCTCGATATCCATGGAGATGCACCTCGTACCACTCACATCTTTTTTATTCATACATAATGTTTTATATTTACTAATGAATGCAATAAATAAACGTGATTTACAACACAGCATTTATTTGCTGTCTCTTGTTTATCTTATTTAAGGTTTAATGTTAATCTTACATGTCTTACATGTAAGATTTAATGTCAATCTTACATGTGGTTTGAGTTGTAAAGGAATAGCCTATTGATTCATGCATAATGGAATATATTTTAAATGACTTGAAATGAGCAGATCAATAAGAAAAAAAAAGGTTTAAAATGTTCTTTGTAATATAGTAAGCAGGTGGTTCAAAAGGTTTGATCCATGTAGCTCTATAAAAACCTTATATATTTTTTTAAACATATTTTAAATTAGGACAATTAATAGAAGATTTTGACAGCAGCAATATGACTAATATGCTGCCTAGATGTATGGTCATTTGTTGGTAAATTTAGCATCAACTATGAACAAAACCTGTTTTTTTCACATGCTTTTTCTCATTCTCCATTTCTTTCATTATTTTTACTTTAAAGTTCTATGGTTCTCTTAGAATTGCTTGTTGGAAAAATTTCTCATGAATATTTCAGCTGGAATCAAGGCTGCACAATTTGCTTTAACATAACACAAAATTTTGGTACAATAAGTTTGTATATTAGGTTATATATGCGGCAGGCATGAATTGCTGTTTTTAAATACCACAAACTTGAGATTAAAAGATTATGAAGGTCCTCACTCCAATGATTCACCTTCAATATATTCTTTTGCAAGTGTTGATGTTTTGTATAGTATTTTCCAACAGGGGGCAGTATATCCTGCATTTGCTGACAATGCTAAGCATATCAAAGACCATTGCAGCACAACAGACAAAACAGACACAATAGATCAGATAATAAATTAATACTTCTTGGCAGGTATTTCTTAGTGTTGTAATATTTAACATGCATAATGAAAGGTAGCTGTTTACCATTTTATAAGATTTTTACGTTTAAGAAAATAACACGACAAAGTTGGTACCAGCCATCAGAATCAGAAATCAGTTGCTCATTAGCATGCTTTTGCGGCAGAATATTTCATTTAAACCTTTCACACTTATGTAACAGTGAAAGGGCCATACATGTCTAGCATCATGCTACAATGTCCAAAGCTGAAAACGGAATAGTCAGTGTCTTTTTTGAACCATAATATTATACACAAATATCAGTCTGTCATTAGCACATCAGCTGAACAAAAGCAGAATGCAATTAGTGCATCAATGCTTTTATTACGTAAAAGTTCTTGACAAGTGGTGTGTCATTAAAGTTAACTGTGTATCGGAAGATTTCTGCTGTGTTTTTTCCTGTAATGTACTTTTTCTGGTATGTCAGTTATTTATTTTGTGATAATTTGCCGACTTTAATGGTTCTTTTTTATTGCAAACAATATGGATAATAGCTGAATTACATTATGTTTAAGAAGAATGATGTAATGTTTAGTATTATTGTTGCCATGATTATGTAATTCAGGAAAATGTGCTTATGTAAAACTTAATGTAAATTATAAAAACATTTTTAAGAATTGTAGTATAGCAGTGATTAAGTAACAAATTTTCACTGGCAAGCCAATACTGTTTGATGGCGGGAATTCATTTTAAATTATGCAATATTTACCAGTTTTGATTAAGCAGTAGTATTACTATGGACTAACATACTGCATTCTGCAGTATTCTGTCCGGGATAGGCGCCTGGCTTTGCACAACTGTATAGTGGGTAAACCGATATGGAAATTAGGAGAAGATTATAATATTACTCATGCTTAGTGGTCAGGACATTGTAAAATGTTTCCCTATCTAAAATTCTTTTCAATGCTTAGAGGATAGGAAACATCATTAACAGCTAGCCCTGTGAAAATTATTCAAATTTGCTTACAGAAGTTACAGTCTTCACATGCTGAAATAGCTGTACTTCTGCAACAAACGGATATCTACCAGCATAACCAAAGTGTTCTCTTACGGCTTCTTTATGGGAGATTAAGAAAGACTAATTAGGTGACAGATTTATGTTTGTATTTCAGCTTGGAAGCACATGAATGCCTCATTACACATCTTGTCCTTCCATCCATTTGCCAAACCACTTATCCTGCTGGTTCGCGGGGAGTCCAGAGCCTATCCCAGAAGATATGAGCACGAGGCAGGGACCTAGAGGTGTGAGGCAACAGTGCTAACCACTGCACCACCATGCCACCCTGCGCATCTTATTTCCTAT
The DNA here is from genome assembly GCA_026776945.1 of Isichthys henryi. NCBI lineage: Eukaryota > Metazoa > Chordata > Actinopteri > Osteoglossiformes > Mormyridae > Isichthys > Isichthys henryi. Next base: position 25,073,574 of record JAODJX010000109.1, read on the forward strand.
CTATAGTCCATTTACTAATATTTATGTTAATAATTATAATACTGTACTATTACAGTTGTGCAAATGCCTAACTAATAATGATTAGCATGGCTTTACCGCTGAATTAAAACAAGGTGATAAGCATGTTACCTGCTATGCCTATTTTGTCAGTGAAAATTGTAATTGGATTATTCAGACCATTTAATGTGGCTGCTGACATTACAGTGGATATTTTGTACACAAATCTGTAGTATCAACGTACTCTGAATAGTGGTATATCATTGCAGGAAATTACAGAAATGATATATATCTCAAACTGTGCCAGTGCCCTTATTCCCACTTTAGAGACTGACACCAGCCCCAGGGGAGACTCACACAACAGTCTGCTGCACACTGGTTATATATAAACCAAGTATAGCATTTAAAGGAGACAAGAAATGAATCACGGGCATATAGTGATGAGAAAAGAAAATGCAAGGGCTTTGATTTGGGCATGGATTGTAAGGACAGGCTCCCACCAATACTGAGGGGTTAATGTGGGCATTTCCGGGTCGAGGGGGCTCAAGGCTAGTCTGATTACTACTAACCTTAGAAAAATGGATGTTCTTGTTTATCTTTGCATTTCTGAGATTAATAACTTCTTGTATTCTGGTATACTCGGGTTCAAGTCTCCGCCTGGGTCACATGTGTGCGGAGTTTGCATGTTCTCCCCATGTCGTCGTGGGGTTTCCTCCG
>JAODJX010000109.1:25094639-25118252 GCA_026776945.1 Isichthys henryi
TTTATTTTACTTGTAGCCCTTTGAGATCTTGAGATGTAAAGGGCATTATAAATAAAATGTATTATTATTATTATTATAGTGATAGGTAGTCCTTGTCTGAGTCTTCCAGCTCTACTTCCACCAAGGAAGGTATATCAGTGGGCTTCAGGAGGTCTTCTAAGTACTCCTTTCACAGCCTAACTGTATCCCTATTTGAGATCAACTGCTGTAAATGGCCTCCCTGTCCTAAGTTGCCTAAGAGTTTGCCAGAATCTCTTTGAGGCCAACCGAAAGTCATTTTCCATGGACTCACTGAACTCCTCCCACACCTGAGTTTTTGGTTCAGCAACTACTAAAACTGCATTCTGCTTGTCCTGTCAGCTGTTTCAGGAGTGCCAGAAACTAACAAAGCTTGGAAGACCTCCTTCTTCAGCCTGACAGCTCCCTTTACTGCTGTTGACCACTACCGGATTTGGGGATTGCCACCACTACAATTGCCAGCAACCTTGTGGCCACAGCTCCACACAGCTGCCTAACCAATGGCATCCTGGAACATGACCCATTCAGGCTCAATGTCCTCAGCCTCCCTCAGGATGCAAGAGAGGTTCTGCCAGAGGTGTGAACTGAAGATCTCCCAGACAAGAGTCTCCTCCAGGTGCTCCCCACACACCCAGCACTCTACCCCGTCATCAGATCCAACTCACCACCAGGTGAAGTTCAGTTGAGAGCTCAGGTCCTGTCTTCATCCCAGTGTCCAATGCATGCTGACAAAGGTCCAATGATGTAACGACAAAATCGATCATTGAGCTGTGGCTGAAGGTGTTGGTGCCAGTTACACTTATGAACACTTTTATGTTCAAACATGGTGTTTTTTTATGGACAAAGTTTGATTAGCAAAGAAGTTCAATAAGAGAGCACCTTCCAGCACCCCATCCAGGGTCTCCAAGAAGGTTGGATACCCTGAACTGCTGTTCAGCACTGTTACGTGGCAGGCCTCATGCACACCACTAGGGCTATCAACACGATGCAGGAGACACCGGAGGCTGACATATAACAATTGACTTTATTGATTGGCCATCATAATGCACATTAAATATTTCATCACATTACACCCGTAACAAACCATCAACCATCCATCCGGAGGTAGGTGCAGCTAAAACAACGAACAAAACCCAAATGCTGACTCCACCCGCCACAAGGCAAACTTAAACCTACACAGAAAACAAAGAATAAAAGTAAAGAAAATACTCCTCCTAGTTTCCTCTAACCCAAAACATAATAATATTTAACCAATAAAAGGGGCTCCTACCCTCTTCCAGCGATCAAGTCTCAGCATTTACATTTGACCTAATACAACAGTATAGTAAACCATACGCCAAAAGCACACAAAGAAACAACAACACCCAGATGGAACATGCACTCTCCGCCAGACGCAGAGCTGTAACAGGCAGATACGCACAGACAACATTCAGAGCCCGTCCCCCGACACAAAGTCGAAAGAAAGTGACTTTCCTGTTCACCGCGCTGAACTCCAACGAACTGGGGCCAAACCTGGGGCCTATAAGTAGACACACATGCCTGGTGCCTCTCATCAAGGAGAACTCCAGAGTGGAACAGAATCTAGTTCCTCTCTAGGATTTTGGTTCCAGATCCTGTGCCATGCATTGAGATGAGCTCAATCTAGTCGGTATTTCTCTACCTCCCACACCAGCTCAAGCTCCTTTCCCACCAGACAGGTTACATTAAATGTACCAAGAGAGTTTCATTGGCCTACATTGCACCCGAACCCTGCGGCTCCTCATGCAGGTGGTGAGCCCACAGGAGGATGGACCCATGTTCTGTCTTTGGGCTTTGACTAGCCAGACCTCATGGTTGGAGGCGGGGCCACCAGCTGCTCACCTTAAAGCCCCCAGGCCTGGCTCCAGAGGACCTGGTTTCCCCAATCCAGGTGGAATCACACCATCCCTATTATCAATCTTCATAGGAATCAATGTGCATGGAAAATTACATGTATAATGTAACTGGGCACACTCACACACCACTCACTCTCACACGCACACCTATGGCCAATTTAGCAACTCCAATTAGCCTCAGCATGTTTTTGGACTGCGGGGGGAAACCAGAGTACCCAGAGGAAACCCCACGACGACATGGGGAGAACATGCAAACTCCACACACATGTGACCCAGGCGGAGACTCGAACCCGGGTCCCAGAGGTGTGAGGCGACAGCACTAACCACTGCACCACCATGCCGCCCCACATGTATAATTTAATACTGAATTTACACTCCCTACTGAGACCATATGATAGAAAACACATGAATTCTCTTTCCAAATTAAATATAAATGGAAAAATGCTGATTTGTTTATGAAACTAGTTCAACAGAATTCAAATAGACGCTCCTTATTGTAGATTTATTCTGAATGCTTTGGAGAACACCTGTTTTTGTCTTAACACTTTTAATATACAGATACTGCTCATTTAACGACTGAGTTTCGTTCCTACAATTAGGTCGTTAAGCGAATTGGTCAATAAGCGACATAACAGCACAAATGCATACTTATTTTATGCGTTGAAACAACAATCTATTGCACCACATAAGAATTTTAAAGATGAATGTTTATAAATGTTTATACGGTAGTATACTGTATAGTGTAATAAACTGAACAGATGGAATCAGCTCTAATATTCCTTAGGTTTGTATACTGTAAATATAGGAAATCATTTTTATTTATTTTGCATAATGAAAACGTCTAATTGAAACTTGATAACTTTTAATTTACATAATTGTTTGACGCCAGAGTGCTATTTCCAGGGCCAAAGATTGTGTACGACGCAAAATACTGAGAGAGCTGGTTGTAAGTCTGGCGTGTTGTTAAACAGGTAGGTTGTTAAGTGAAGAGTATCTGTTTCTATTAACACATTGCTGGGCACTGCCCCTTCAAATTTTTGGAGTACATAAAGTGTAACTGTGGCAGTGTAATGCCCCCCAGTGTTGACACTCTTAGATCAATGTTGATCATTCCTGGATTCTTCAGAAATTATATTATTAATCTGCTGATACCCATCATCAGGGTAACATTTAGTGTAAGTAAGAAACTTAAGAAGATTGGTTTTTGATGTATACCTAGCATCTGTACAACCCAGATGGGAAAATGCTGAACTTGTATGTGACCCAAACTTCTATCAACTCACTACTCCATAAATTGCTATTGATATTTAAGGTGATCACTGCCTGGCAAAAGTATAATAATAATAATAATAATAATAATAATAATAATAATGTTTCTTACCAGTAACTGATGTGCTTATTGTGTAATACATTCACTCCACACACTTCTGTGCTCCATATTCTGGTTTATGCATTGCATGTCTCCTCACTGAGTGCTGCAGTCCCTTGTATCCTCATTAACTCATATTCCATCCACCCACTTGATCTCAGTGGTCCATTCAACCCTGTGGGCAGGACAGTATTAAAAGAACAGCATGTACAAGATGACATCCGAGTGACCTGATACTGTCATTTGTGTTTAACCAGCACCTGGCTGTTTCTGACGTACCAGGAAAGAAATGAAATGAACAGTATTTGAATGACAAATTAGTATTACATATAGACCAATGCATTTTACTTTACAGCAGCTTTCGTTAGAGACCACAGAGGGGGTTTGGAGACATTATCCTATATATAGTCTGGCAGAAACAGAAATAACTATGAAAAATGTAATGCTGTGCCATTGATACCAGTGACTGATGTAAATGTGCTCCATGCTAGAAAATACTACTGTAGATATCATTCAAAGATTCGAAGATATTTTATTGTCAATTCACATTTTATGTGCAAGACATACATGAGAACCGGAATGCCGTTTCTCACTCATTGGTGCGCGTATCCTCCAATCAGAACTAGAAAGTTTAATCTAGATTACAAAATTTTGATTGGATTTGAATAGACATCCTATGTAAAAAAGAGAGATAACAAGACACAGGACAAACTGAGAAGGCAAGAGACATAACGACAAAAAAAGGCACTTGTGGAAATGGTAAACAATAGAGTGCAAATGGTAAACAATAGAGTGCAAATGGTAAACAATAGAGTGCAAATGGTAAACAATAGAGTGCAAATGGTAGTAAACGTAGTCAAATTAGCAGCGGAAAGGTATGAAATGTAAAAATTCCTTGAGACTATAGTGCAAAAAATATATCATTGCAACTGGTTTGTGCTTCTCATTTCAAGCAATGCACTTCAAAGTAAAATGTTTTCTGGTTCAGCACTAGTTAGTGACAGACACATGAAATGTCATGTGCTTAACTGATTATGTGATGCAGTTGATGAAAAGATCCATCCATCTTCAATAATCATTTGTCCAGTGTAGAGGTATGCTGAACCAGCAAGCTGTGCCAGTGGGCACACCAACCAAGGCAGGAGACCATAGTTAGGATGTCAGCCCATTGTAGGGAACAAACTCACAAATGTACTGTATACACTATAGACAGTTTAGACCTCAGTTCATCTAATGATGTGTTTTTAGACAGTAGCAGAAAAACAGAATACCAACCAAACAGGAAATAGGAGTTCAGCCAAACAAAGGGAGAGTATGCAGACTCAACACAAACACAGGAAGAGCATGCAAACTGCACACACAGAGCCAGGGATGGGAATCAAATCCACACAAACACAGGGAGAGCATGCAGACTCATCACAAACACAGGGAGAGCATGCAGACTACGCGCACATAGCTGTGGATGGGAATCAAAACCCACACAAACACAAAAAATGCACAATCCACACACAGAGCCAAAGATGGGAATCAAACCTACACAAACATAGGCAGAGCATGCAAAATTTACACACAGAGCCAGTGATGGGAATCAAATCCACACAAACACAGGGAGAGCAATGCAAAATGCACACACAACCCAGGATGGGAATCAAACCCATACAAACACAGGGAAAGAATGCAGACTACACATACATAGCCAGGGATAGGAATCAAACCCACACAAACACAGGGAAAGCATGCACACTCCACACACACAGCCAAAGTTGGGAATCAACCTATACACACACAGGGAGAGAATGCAAAATTTACATACAGAGCCAGGGATGGGAATGAAACCCACACAAACACAGTTAGGGCATGCAAACTGCACACACAGCCGGGGATGGGAATCAAAACCCACATAAACACAAGGACAGCATGCAGACTGCTCACATAGGGAGCCAGGGATGGGAATGAAATTCACATAAACATAGAGAGAGTGTACAGACTCCACGCTCAGACCGAGTGGCATGTTTTAATGCCCCCCCCCCCCCCCCAAAGTTATCTATGATACACATCCTCATCATGTTACCATCACAACTCAAACTAGGAGAAGTTGCATGACAATGAAGATGATTTTCAATTTATATATTTTAATTTATTTCAATAAACAAATTGCTTTGGGTTTTTTATATAACAGTGATGAGATATTTGAATAGGCATCTCTAGCATTGTCTCACGGGGGGCTGCAAGGTGAAAACGCACAACAAGTCATTCATTACAGGCATGGGCGTAAATTATAGGGGCTTGTAACCCTCCCAGTGATCAAAACCAGCTGATACAACCCTCTGGACCCTCTTAAATGGATGGAGGGTCCAGTCCATCACAGGGCACAGTCACACACCATTCACTCACACATGAGTACCCAGAGAAAACCCCACGACGACATGGGGAGAACATGCAAACTTCATACACATATAACTCAGACAGAGACTCGAACTCAGGTCCCAGAGGTGTGAGGTAACAGTGCTAACCACTGCACCACCATGCCACCCTCAAATATAGTTTTGCAATATAATTTAAATTTTTTGAACTTAATATGGATGGATGGATGGATGGATGGATGGTGTTCAAATACCATTTTCATCTGACCAGTATGGGTTGGAAGTGCATTCCTGGTAAAATTGTCTATGACAATTCCTATGTTCCTGAAAGACACCTTCAAGACCTCATTCTGTACATTTTGCTATTAACTGCTTGACTTTGTTGTATAACTTCACTGGCCACCAAAAACCTCCATTTCACTATAGCAATTCATATCACCATTTATAGACCCAATTATATTCAGTCGATAGCTGGGTGTTTCCCTGTTGCACCACAGATAATGCATGTGTGATCCTAACTTTTATGTTACTTTTGAGGAAACCATCTGCCAAATAAGTGTAATGCATTAATATTTTTATGATGTGACCAGGTCAGGTCTGGTTGGGGAGGATGCGCTGATGCAGCATGTTGCCACACCTACAGCATGGCGAAACTCCTTGGGATCCTGGCCAGCGATCCCCCAGGCAGATACACAGTCCAATCCCACCCGCCGGAAATGACCATCCATCTGCCTCAGCCAGGTGTTACATGGGCTTCCCCTTGGCCTGGTCCAGCCACTTGGGTCCTCAGCAGTGAGGATCCTGTGAGCCGGATCCCCCTCAGGGAAACGTCACATGGCCATAGTGCTATAACTGACACTCCCTCACAATGCAGGTAATGTGCCTCATTCTGGGCTCCTCTAGCAACCGTTAGTTCGACACAAAGTCAAACCAGCGGTACCCAAGGATTCAGAGAAACAGTACCAAAGGAGTCCAGTCTTCATCTCAGCTCACTGGATGCAGTGACCAGCCAAAAAAATATTTAAAAACTGACAATATTTATTGGTGGTAGTAGTAAGTAACCCCTTTGTTTTATAAGCAGATGACCAAAATGAACAGATCAAACAAACACGATCTTTTAACTCTAAAAGTCAACATTTTGTCCCTCATTCACTACGCCATGTAACATTTGAACCACAATTATAGCAAAGTCTGCAAGTACTTCACACTAGTGTCACCACTAGTGACAATTAGATGCATAAACAGATGTAATGACATACAGCAAAAAAATGCTGGTCAATATAGCAGGAGTATAATTTTCCCAGCAAGAACAGCAAAGGGATGCTCAGATGGCAAGAATGTGTAAAAACAATGCTCCATCAAAACATTCTCCTTTTGTGTAGCAATGTTTACACCAACTTAGTTTATGACCAGAGTAATGCGAGCCCGCACATGCCAGTGGTTGTCATGGCAGCGTATTGGAGGTCACCTGCCGCAGCACAATGTCTATAATGTCGAGTCTGACAGCTCTTTGCCGACTCGTCTAGTGCACTAGTCCATTAATTTAATCTGGAGTGAATTGAGCGCTGGCTGTGGAGTGTGCTTGTGTATGCTTGCTTGTTTACCTCCCATAGGACTCCATTGAGACAGCACATTCGAAGTTAATGTTCACATCCAACTGCACAACAGTTCGTTTTGCAGCCAAATACAATAAGAAAGTTATTTTCCTCCCCTCAAGACTGTAATGAGCTGGCAGCATTTAACTCAAATCTCATGACAATTTTGAAAAAAAAAAGCCTTTATACCATAGTTCTTTATGCGAAATTAAGTTGCCCTCTCCAGTAATTATTTTGTGTAATAATAACCAAAGCATAAATCCTCTATTTGTATAGAATGATGTCTTTTTCAGGATAGGGTGACTTTTTGCAGAAAAGAGGTTAGTGTGCATCAGGAAAGCTAAGAGCTATGCTGTCTCTCAGGGTTATCTATGAGAAACAGGTCTTAGCAGAGATGCCAGACAAAAAGTGCCACTTATGTTAGACGCTAGCAATATAGGGCTATGTTGGCAGCAGTGACAATGGCAAAGACAATATTTCAAACTGTGCCAATGATGACAAAGAGAAACCACTTCCGTCCTTTAACAAGGACTTGCTTGAATGCGGGCGGTGTGTAGCTTGGCTTGTTAAGACGCTGTACCTGTGACGGTCATGGGTTTGAATCTTGTAGTTGGTTGCGTGACTTCTTTTTTAAGAAAAGCCCCTAACCCTGCTTTCTCACAAGCATATGTTGCATTAGATAAAAGCATCTGGTAAATGTAAGACTCACGCCCAAAGATATGCTAGAAAGTATGATTCACCTGACTAAGGATTATCTTGGTGAACAGCTGGTGTTTTTGACATGGTCATATCAAAGCCCTTTGAACCTTCAGCTGCCAATGCTGGTGTGCTGGGAAAGAAAATGTGAAGATTCAAAAACAGGATCACCACTGGAGGGTAGAATGCATGGAGCAGGCGGCATGAAAGACCAAGAACTAAGACATATCATAGCTGATGAACAATGGGAAATGGAAAAGGTCAGGGAGATCAGGAAGAGTATCAATGCCTTTGAACTCCGGTGCCTGCAAAAACCAGAATAAAATATCCTGGGTTGCAAAGAAAACAAATGCATGGATTCTTCCTCAAATCAGGCCTAAACTTTCAATTGTGACTGAAGCTCAATCTTTACAATGGTTGCCAGGAGTTTACATCAATTTGAGGATTCTTAATACTTATTAATACTAATACTTATAACTTAATACTTAATACTACTAATACTACTGTTAATAATGGTTATGATGATGATGATTAAGGTGATGATGATCCTGATGATAATGTAGATTTTTTTTCAGACACTATCTGATGTTTCATTGCATTTTAAGGTATCACTCTGTTGGTTGTTATATAATCTGAGTATATCTCATTAAGAACGTAATGCTTGTTTTCTTAAATATATTGACATAATATATTAATAATTGATCATTTTACTTTTTGCTTTTAGTGAACTTTTGTTATAAAGTATATATTGCATAGGAGGTGACAATATTATTATAAACTTTCACCATGGGACATTTACTATGGGATTATCTTACTATGACAGGAACCTGTTTGTACACAATCAAATGTGTCCAAGCTTTATATTTTGTATGACAAAAATTGCATTTCTGTATGTACCATATACATGTTACATGCAGTTTGTTCAGGTGATTTCAGTAACTTAATATAACTTAACATTTTATACTGCAACTTAATTTTATTTTATTTTATTTTAGTCTTTATTTTATTTTATTTTAGTCTTCTGTTGGTCTATGGGTCGACATACCATAGGAAGTTTTCTGGCAATTACCCTTTATATGTTTTAATTACTTACATTTTTAAAATTCCTTTCCCTTTTCAATTCATGCTGTCACTCGATAACTATGGCAACCAGGGATTCTTGCAGAAAATCTGGGTTTCTTATCAGAAATCACAGAATTTTTCTTACAGCAGTTAACAACTGACATTTGGCTGCACTGCGTGAAAGATGCTCATCAATCATCGACGGAAGGATCTACGTGTCTAAGACCAACAAACAGCCCACAGGCTGACGTCAAACGAAACCCCACCACCTACCAGCTCCATATCAACTAGACCGCAAGGGAATCAAATTTCTGGGCCTCTCAGACTACAGGGACTGAGCTTTCCCCCCCATATATATGGAACTTTGGAACCAGAACAGGGGATGGTTTGTATGTTCTTGCTCAGTTGTTATCTACATGTCCATTTCTCCAGGTGAAAAAGATTGTTTTGCATCATACAAATTTTGACATAAACCAGAGAGTTGTATACATATATTTGAATTCACAACGGTGAATAAAATATGTGTGTGTGACAGAAAGCTCACGGGAACATTTCGCCCTGTGCTCACTACAGCTGTGGTAAATCTACAATTTTAAAGTCTTTGGGTCTACAGTTATGTTGTTTGTCCCGCTTTCCTACTGCTTATGGTTCATGTGGTCATCTTGAATTCTGCAGATGCAATTATAATCACCAAAACAAGTGATTTTAAAAAACCTAAGTATCTTTCATTAAAATTCTAGCACAACAGTGTTGTATAGTTTTGCTTATTACATAGGTACCTAAAGGAGATGCTTAACATAATTCGGCTAGAACAACAGCTCTAATGACAACTGACGTTTGCAGGCAGTTACTGTTATATTTTTATCTTGATGCACCTGTGAATCGATTGTTTTTGATAAATGTTGATTAGTTTGACTGAGTCACACCCATAATGTAACATTATAACTGCAACAGATGGGTGCCTGTAATTTTCCCTTGTGCAAACACACATTTTATTTGAGGCCCAGTATGATGTTGTACACACAAATCCGGCTGTACACACTAATCCGGCTGTACACACTAATCCTGCTATACACACTAATCCTGCATTTTCTTCATTACTGAATATTTCAATTTAATTTCAGAACAAACATGAAACATATACACAGGAATTACAATTTCCTGATGTTATTCATTTATAAGACCTAAAAGTACATAGCAGAGATTTATAGCTTTGGGTGAAGAAAATCACTCTGCAACATCACACTGCCTTTCTGCAGTGCATTCAGAAAGTATTCAAACCCATTCACATTTTTTACATTTAAATATGCAAATTAAATTTGTTTAAATTTTTTTTCCCTAATAGATCTATACTCACTACCTATGGTGAATTCAACTGATTGTATATGATATACATCAGAGCAAAAACCAAGCCATGAGGTGGAAGGAATTGCCTACAGAGCTCAAAGAGAGGATTATGTTGAGGTTTTGAAGGTTTTCAAGAGCACAATTTGTAAAAGGAAGAACACTGGCTGCCCAGAAAAATTGTCAGGAAAGGAGAACATTGGTAATAAAGGTGACAAAGAAAGTGATAGTCACTCTGGCTAAGCTTTGGAGATCCTCTGTGGAGATGGGAGGAACTTTCAAGAAGACAAGTATCACTGCTACACTCCACCAATCTGCACTCAGTAAAAGCACAAGTAAAAGATACATGAAGCCCCACTTGGAGTCTCAGTAATCTCAGACTGTGCAACACAAGATTCTCTGGTCTAAATGTTATGATTGAAGAAAATCAAGCACCGTTCCTCACCTGAACAATACCATCCAAGTGGTGAAGCATGGTGGTGACAGCATCATACTGTGGGGGTGTTTTTCAGTGGCAGGGACTGGCAGACTAGTCAGCCTCGTGGGAAAGCTGAACATAACAAAGAACGGTGATATCCTTAATGAAAGCCTGATCCAGAGCGCTCTGGTCCTTAGACTGGGCTAAAGGTTTGCCTTCCAACAGGACAATGACCCTGCGCACAAAGCGAAGACAACACAGGAGTGGCTTAATGACAACTCTGTGAGTGTCCTAGTGTGACCCAGCCAGAGCCCGGAATTGAACCCAACCGTACATCTCCAGAGAGACTTGAAACTAGCTGTCCACCAACAGTCCCCATCTAATCTGACAGAGCTGGAGAGGATCTGCAGAGACGAATGGCAGAAAATCCCCAAATCCAGGTGTGCAAAACCTGTCACATCATACCCAAGAAGACTCAAGGCTGTAATCACTGCAAAAGGTGCTTCAACTAAGTACTTAATTCATTATGATGTTTCAGTTTCTTATTTCCAAAAATTTGCATAAAATTCTAAAATCCTGTTTCCGTTTTGTCATTATGGAGTACTGAGTGCAGATAAAACATAAATTTAAATAATTTTAGCATAAGGATGCAACAAAATAAAATTTGAAAATCATGAGGTGACCTGAATCTTTTGTGAATCCACTGCATTATGTTTCCTATTATGGAAGATGGAACCGAAGGCAGTACTGAGAAGAACAGAAGCATGGGAAGTGTTTATGGTTTTTTTTAATGCAAAATGATTCAGCCTCAATGCTTCGGAGCACCCTAACTCACCCACCCTATAACAAGTTTAGAGTCAACCTCCAAACTTTCAATTCAAGTTAGTACAATAAAACGTAATCAATACACCATGTCTGTACCTACCACTGAAAACACGCAGTCATATTCCTTTTTTTTTTGCAACTCCAATAACCACGATCCATTACGGGGCACATCTAGGATGGGATAACACTTCTGACCTCGGTATTTTAAAAATCCCAGTCTATTATTGTTTCACTTTCAGTCTACTCTTGCAAGATACCGTGGTTCATATCTCCTTTTTTATATTTACATGGTTCTAATCTTAACACATATTTGGAAGATGTGGTCTCTGTCTGTGTCTAAGCTTCTTGATCAGCCCGGAAAATGCCACATGACCACTACCCACTGTTCAGCTATGTTGAGGTTTGGGGCAGCTTGCACTGATAGATTTTATTTTTGCCAAAACAATGGCTAATGTGTACCAATTACTCTAGCTACATGTGCTGCAGAATTCAATACAATTTTATAAAGATGTATTTACAATATCTGTAATTAACACTAAATAAACTGCATAGTTAAAACAAAGAGCATAGAGTAAAACTGTTTTTACAAGAACTGCAGCTTTTGGACACATTCGATTATGAGTAGTGAGAGTCACTGAACTGAAACTGGAAAAAAATCATTTCTGAGTGGAACATGCGAATCAGCATTCATGAGCTGTCTTTGACGAAACATAATGTCGCATTTAATTAGGTATGCTAGTGGCAAACTTTTGGAAATATCTAGCATTTTTTGCCATGAATGTTGCCAGTAACGTTTATAAGAAATCAAAGAATGTTACAGATGTCATAGATTTGATTATTAATTAATTAATTGGAGCAACAGGTGAATAAAGTTCTGCAATCTCTAAAAATCGAAGTTTTTCCACAATTTTGGCCACTAGTGTACACTAACAACCTCACTGAGCGTATTACCTATATTACGGACAGGAAGGTGTTTCAGACATTAACATTTTTCACCTGACCATCAAATAAAATAATGACAAAATGGCATAAAAATAAATCTGAAGGTTGAAAATGAGAGGGAAGTGGAAGTGAGAAGGTCAAAGAACCTACCAGAAACCAGAAACCATGTCCTTAAGAATGAATGCAAAAGTACAAAAGGCAAGTTTATTATGCTACGTAGACTCCCTTGTAAAGCAAATTCGGCTTCGCAACTTTCTGAAATTTTATGTTTGCAGACACAGCTGAAAACTGCCCTTTTGAAAACCAACCAACTTATATTGGGTGTCAGCACACTGGCTCTTTGGGTACTCTGTCAATTAGAAACTGCAAATGTAGTTACAAACTTCCTGCCATTAAAGTATGAAATATAAGGCTGACCACTGAAAATTAGATTTCCTAATTTATTCCAATGGTCTATCATTAAATAAACTGAGTCAATTTCCCTCTATCATGGAATTCATTTCAATCTGTAAATGTGTTTTTATTAATTACAGCTATGATTATTAGCCGTTAGATAAATGATCCATAATGTTATGGTTCTGTGTTGCACCTTAAATCTGCCATTCCAGAAGCAATTAATATTCTTCATGATGTTTAACTGGCAACATTGTCTCTGGGAATCACATTTCTAAGTATCCATCTTCTTTTAGCTTTGATCTTAAGAATGAATACTTTTGCACTGCTATACATTTTGTGTTTTACCGAATGTCCCCATAACACGTGAAAGTAGCTATGACTGTCTACATATGACTGTTAGTTATATACAATAACTAAATTGGGATAGATATCAGTAAACAAAAAAGTTAATCAGTCTGTCAGCTTGAACAACTCCAGTTCCAGTGTTCAAATCACCTGGTTCCAATTGAGCCCTATCAATCACCTGCATACACACTTCCTTTGTTGTTAACACTACAGTCAAATCCTGCCTTTATTTTGTGATGCGATAATCTAGCTGAGAGCTGGAATACTTGGATACATTAGAACTCACCAGAACCAGAATAGCAGACCATAGACTCAATATAAATTCAATATTTTTCTATCGACTGAAATAATACTGCATAGTTAGTGAAAGCATTTTCTCCCGCTAACTTAATTTTATGCTTGGAAAAAACAGACCCTCTGTATATATATATATATATTACAAGCCTCACCATAGTAAGGTCAGTGAGGACATTGCTGCTGTCTTCTCTAGCACAGTGCTTCCCTAAAAAACCCCAGATCTATCCAACTGCTAAGAAAGTAAATGAATATTGCTGCAGGTGGAAGAATACATGATGGAAGACCACAATAGGTTTTGGAGCTCCTTAAAGTAAAAAGTGTATATATAATTCCAAGTTTAATATGTCACTAATTTGTTAGAGAATTTGAGCAGACAACCATGAGTAGTAACACTTTCAATTAAAAATACACTATTTTTCTTTCTAATAGGAAAATGTACTCTTGGGATTAAACTGATTTACAAAATACTCTGAAAGGTGAACCAGCCAGGCTGCAGCAGGCTGTTTATTAAAGGGATCTTATTTCCATTGCTTGTTATTACACATTGATTGCATATCAATTCTGTTGTCAAGGAAACCAGTGTCTTTAACAGATTCCATAACATGAAACTTAAATTCTTATATGTCGCCTATGTTCAGGCTGTCATCAATCATAGTAAATCTGTCATGTTTAAAAATTTGCGATTTCAAAAAGGTTTAAACATTTGATATATTGAATTAAAAAAGAAACACTTTGGAGTTATTTTAAGCTGTAGGATTGCTAAAGTTAGACAAAACAAAGATTGAACTTCTACGAAACAAAAAATATTAAAAAGTGGACTACTGTCCTGAGTAAAAGCACAAGTACATCATGCAAATAATATTTTTCATAGCAGATATTAAGAAACGTGAGCAGTTTGAAAAACATAAGCAGTGCGCTGATGGATTTGGTTTTCTTCAGAAATATGCTTAGAAATAGTTTTGATCAGTTCACAATTTTGTCCAGGCTACTCTTACTATCGGTGGACTTCAGTGCTGTTCTGTCGCCTTATTTTGATCTTAGATTTATCTCTCTTTTTGGAGCGTGCAACCCCTCAGTTATACATGAGAGGTACACTCGATATACCCACACAAAAATAAGTCGGTGACAGGTGTTTGGATTAGATCCGATTTTTAAAAATGTTACCAGCGACTTTGTTGGACACAACCTGTGCCCAAGTGCCATGGGTAAATCAAGAGTTACTGCCTTTTCTGACCGCAATGACAGAAGCTGTGAAAAGGCTGTTCTCTGTTTGAAGAAGCGACACACACGTTCGGGGAGCTAAGCATGAGTTTCACTGCCCGTGTGAGTCACGGGGAGCTGTTCTGTCTAAATCTGCCGGATAGTCAGCTATAGGGGAACAGCCAGCTACCAAATCTAATGGGCATCTGCTGTGGCATTAACTGCCACCTTGATGGGGGCTGGTAAACAATATCAGTTTAACACTCTTACCCTTCCGCAGAGAATTTCGATCACCGGTTGCTATGGTAACCACAACAAATCAGGAGATACAGGTACTAGGATTATTTATAACAGGTGCTCAGATTTGCAGATGATGTAATTTTTATTCAAATTTGCATTTGGCTTACACATTCTAAAAAGAAGCACTAAACATTTTTTTATACATGATCGCTACCAGCTGTTGGGTTAAAACTATTAGAGACTGTTGAACCCTTATCCATCCACATCCAGCGGATCTTTTACTTGTGGCCATTTTTAAATTATCTCAATCCAGGTCTGTTTCATAAGTGTCTTGCTTGATGTTTTATTTCATTTCCTAGTTAGTGCCAAAGCTGTGTGTTCTACATATCTGGCACCTAGTCTTAAAATCTTCCAGTTCCATTTTTATCCTAAACCTCACATTTGTCTCTATATAGAATAAACAACTTTATGTATAACAAATGAGAAGATGATTCAAAATCATTTGCAGCAGAACCCCCCAACTCTTACAATGGGGTCTTACAATCAGGACTAAGGGACAATCCAACAAAAAAAAGCTCCGTCTTATTTGTCATTGCAGTCAAATATAATGACTCTCAGTCTTTTTTTAGCAAAATGAAAAGCTCAGACTGTATTTCACAGTTCAGGTCATGCTGGAAAGACAACAACTTTGTCTTGGCAGTGATGTGTGTCCTTGTCCCTCAGACTCTGATGTTATTAGTTTGATTAAAATTTTAAATCAACATTCATGAGTCCAGAGGAACAGGCATCACCAGTGTCAACATCAGACTTTTTAAATGGAACATTTGGCTCTTGCTGGAGGTCTGCTTCTTGTTTTTCACAGAATAGATATTGCAGATATTTTACATGAATGTTTAATTTTATCGATAGGAAAGGAACCACTTTATAGTGCAGAGCTCCTCTTCCTCATCTTCACCACTGTTTTGTGATTCACAAATAACAAAGAGGTAATGACTCGTTAACAACTGCTAGTGCAGAAAATAACAAACAGCAGAGAATATTAAGCAAAGTAGCCTTATAGGTATGTCTGTCTTGAGTTACTGTCTGATTGACCAGAACCAAGGTTTGAATGCAGTGATGTGTGAATTTGTGGGGACATCAAGAACACGGCTCTCAGCAGCAAGCTGGAACATCTTTTTATTATTTCTATTTTTTAATTAATTGCTACTTCTTTTTTAAAAGTTCCATGCATGTGAGGTAAATACGTCTTGCGAATACCTTAAAAGTGAATTTCCATTAAAATCAGCTAAAAGAGACCCCTTAAAACAGTGCAGTAAGAGAGCACCTGTACCTCCTCCATTCAAAATCTGAATTTAGAAATATGACAAATAGAGATAGAAAAATGTGGCATTTGTGCTAGAAAATAGCTCAGCAAACTATTTCTCATGCATCTCCAGCACTGAAATGCTACTATTAGTAAAAAGGAAAGATTGATAATCTAATCTGCTTTGTAATTTAAGTTGCCATCTGTAGCAACAACACTGTCAGAGAAGGTTAGCCAGGAATGAAACACTTATAAATTCATACTGATTTTATACATTTATGAGGCATGCAGAGGGCTCAGACTTCTGAACATGGCAGTAAAAGTCAACATATAACAAACAAATTTTAAATACAATCCCCTTTGGTGGTGGAATCAAAAGCTTTCTGCCCAATAAATGATGCACAGAAAAGGGGAGGCCATGCAATATACATGTGAGGAAATAAGTAGTTGTGATATTGCGACCTGTAGGAAAACCACAGTAAAAGCAATGAATCACAATAAAATGGTACATTTTTCAGACAGTAGGCCTTTAGTACAGATCCAATCGTGGATCCATTAGTTCTCAGTGAAAAACAAACATGCAACACTTAAAGAACAGATTAAGGTTAGGGTTAGACTGGACTCAAAGAGGACAGTAATATTCTAAAATCATAGGCAGAATACATTAAAAGGAAGATATACACAGAAAAATCCATAAACCTGAAGTTATGCTCAGATTGCAGTTTGGGAACAGAAAAGACTTGGCAAGTAAAGAAAAGCTGAGGGTTTTTTTGACTGCCCAAACAGTTAATGAGTTAATGAGAAACAGGAAGTGTTTAATTTGTGCCGCAGCTTGGCGGAATTCAGCTCTGGGACCTCTGGCTCTCGGCAGCATGCGCTCTGCCACCTCTGAAGTGCGCGTGCGCTCAGTCATCTCACGCGCTACCCCAAATGAAATTTAACTTAAAATTACTTTGAGTTAAACTTTGGAATACATACTAATTTAAGTAAACACACACACACACTGGCCTTTTATGTATGGTTGTGTTGTATGATTTTTTTACATGCTTCCGTCTAGAATATTTCGCAGATCTTACTTTTGTTTTGAAAGGGGACAGCCGCATCACGCGCGCGCATTACATTATTTCACCTTTTGGACCATTAAACTAATCCAATAGGGTAAGTCTGCCTTGCAGTATGATGTAACTAACAGATGAATAAGTAGTAGCGTAATATCGCTGTTAAATACCCGATTTGTGGGTGTGACGTCACTCCGGCTCTTTACATACTGGTGGTCACGGTAGGTCTCTGGAAATAAGTGAATATAATTGTATAATTTATATCCCAGTGAAAGTAGCGTCGACAATTGCGTGTGGGCGCAACACTTAGAAAAGGAAGCATATGACAAAAGAACAGCATACCAGTTTTGGTGTTATGTAAATCAAATCACAGGTGCTACATACTGTACCAGTTAGGTAACAGACAGCATGGTTTTCCCATTCACACAGCTCGGAGCTGCTCCATTATTGTATTTAAACACGGCCATGAACTCTGAACTGTGCATATGACATGGCATGCAGTCACCTGTAGGGTTTCACGTCCAGACCAGTATGACTATGCTTTAGAATAGTAGCAACATTTTCCATTCATCACATTTCAATGTTAAGTCCCATTCCAAAGTAGAAGGAAGAGCTTGGCTATACAGTACGGGGCACACTGAATGACACCCAACTCTCTGTGTCGATTTATGTTTTTGCTTTATAACATTCTGTAATTTACCTATTTTATTAAAGCATTGTTATTTACTAAATCAGACGTTTGCAGCTTTTTTGACAACAATGATTTTTTTTGACGTATACCCTGGCAAAAAAAGAATTGTCAATAAAACAATAACGAATGTTTTTATGTAGTCAGAGCTACTGATTTAAACTTTACTAAATGCAACGTGTGTGTGTGTTTTTAATAGGAAGCGTCTTTTTCGCAGAATAACTGCTGAATCCCTAAATTGTTGCCTAGACTACTTGTTGATAATATATTTATAGATAAATCTTGCATTTCTGAGCAGAATTCAAGTTATGTCGCCTTAATTCCTTTTTAATTCTTCTTCATCTTCGCAGCCCCCATCACTCACCCCACCCACTTCCCCTTTTCCCCCCATCGATGAGTGCGTAATGGTACCACTGAGTGTTTCTGAAGTCTAGCTGTCCGCGGAGTGCTGGGGAAGAACTGCGGTTCAGTGTTTATTAGGGAAAAGGATCGGGCGCCTCATCGCGACGGACGGCAACGCGCTGCTGGCAAGTGCCTGAACAGAACCTCCCGTCTCCTCGAAAGCTGAGAGGGAAAAGCGCAGTGGAATCCATCTTCACTGAGAAACTGGTACCTTTGGTAAGTGAGCGCAAATGGTTATCGCTGTGTACATAGTGTAAGGGCATCTGCAGCTATGCACGGGCTTTAAGTAATGAAATAAGATATTGCGGTATAATGCACGTTAAAGATCTCCACACATCCATGCTTTTCGCAAGTATACTACCTGGATATGATTTTTCCCCTTCGTCTCGGTGTATGCAACATGTTCGTAAATGTCTGGTAATGAGACAGTGTCGCGTTTACCTTGGATGAAATTTGTATTTTGTTTTTGAACAACCCGCAGCATGACGTAAAAATAATTCAGTATTTTTCGATGCTGTAAACTTGTGAATCAGACGGCTACGTGAAAGTGTCACGCAGAATCTCGCTTGCTCACTCGAAAGATGTTGAACTTTGTTGCGAATCACCAAATGTAAATGGTCTTTTTTTGGTCATTGTAAATTTACTCTGAAGTATCTGTAAACGCAGAAATAGTTAGGCTGATTGTTTACAAAAGTGAAAATTTTGTAAAAAAAAAAAAATAACATTGTTTTTTATATATACTAGTAAATGTTTTGTGCATATTAATAGACTGCAGTAGTTGCGATGTGAACCATAAGTTTATCGCTTCGTGTTTTTTCGCGCTGTATAGTACTTCTAAAATCGCTCGACCAGTATAAAAAGGCACCTTATAACCAGCTTTTTTATCACGTATTTTTAGAAATATTTAACGCAATTATTTCGTCGTGTTTTATACTTGATTCATGGATACCTTTTACGCATCCTATTTCTTGATATGCCTGTTTGGACATGTATATTACAAAAAAGTATACACACGGCTCCAGAATTGAAAACATACTGATGATAAATTACAGTATTTCCAGCAAACGGCATTTTTTAAGAGTTAGGTTTTCTACAGTTTGTACCAGATTTTCTTAAACCCCTCAGAGTTGAGTTTAAGCAGACATCAATATTTCATTTAGAGTAAAGCCAGACTTATAGTGTCGAAATAATCGCACTTCATGTGTTGAATATGAAATTTTCTTTTCTTCTAATGGATATAGAAACACCCTGACATTTATCCATGTGTCCATCATCTGTCCATCCATCTTCCAGCTAAGTCAATGATATGGTCCCTGATTTTCATACATGCCTAAATTTATTGCAAATTGAATACTTACACCCCGGCAATGGGTTGCCACCTCATCCTGAGTTATTCCCTGCCTTGCGAAAGTAGCTTCCAGGATAGGCTCCAGACCCCCGCAACCCTCTACAGGACAAACAGGTATAGAAGATGGATGGGTAAAATAAAAATAAAAGGCTTATTTATGAGATGGGGTGCAATCTGAGCATTGTAAACAGCCTCAGGGCAGCTTCCCGAATGTCTTCTTGCTCACCTGATCTTGTGTTTCATTATATGCCTGTGACTATACCTACATGTCAGTCATTGTTGCAGTTGCTGTACCAAAATAATATACAGTACCTGTGAGTTCCTAAGATTGGGAAGGCTTGTGAGCTGATGGGGCTCCAGTAATGCTTGCATTCCATCTGGGAAGGGGAGTGCTTGGGGCATTCTCGTGAGGTTGCAGATTTCACTACCTTTTCAATGCATTTAAAGAGGCAGCCAGGTATCCTTCAGGAGCCACTAGATTTGCAGTAATTAGAGTTACTAGTCTGAAACGTTTCTCTTTTCTTGGTCAAGACAAAGGTGAGTCATAAATCATTGCAACAGTGCAGAATTTTTCAGTTTGTTTTTGCTATTGATACTTAGTTTCCTAGTCTGAGTTGGTCTGGGGCTGGTTCCCTTTGTCTAACTAATTGGAAACACAAAAGCCATGAGCACCAACCAAGCCCCATATTAAATGTATATAAAGTGCTGGATAGCTGAATGTATGTGTGCACCAGTGCTGCAAGTGTCATAATGACAAAAGTAGAGTCCTGGTTTTTGCTTCCCAAGGTATTTTAAAGCAACAGTGTTGTACAGCTGAGGTCATAAATGGGGGGATGTGGTCTGCAGAATTTTTACAGGCAGTTCACAGAAAGATAAATCTTGAAAAAATGCATTCATGCTACTCCTGTGCTACTCCCATGCTATTCCCATGCTAACAATCCTCTGCTCTTATCTTTTTTCTCTCAGTAAAAGAAGGTTTTAAATTTCTTTCTCAGCATAGCCAAATTATTTAATGCCTCACACCAGCAAAACATTTAAAGCCCCCCCAGCCCATAGTAATCAGGCATTAGAGGCAGGTGCCCTTGGCCTTGGTCTGTTTCCATCTGGTGGTCCACCCCCCTTGCTTTATAGCTTTATCTCACAGCTATTTTACAGCTGCAGCTATAGTACAGCTATTTCCATTTACTAGTATGTCGGTAACAAACCCCAAAAACGAATGATCAGATTTCCTTCTTCCTGTGTTACTTATTGACTGCGAAAAGAACATGATCTTATCAAACAGTACAACAGTACAATTTCATCAGAGGTATTAGTGGTACAAACTTAGAAAACTTTAAGAGAAACCAACAAATTGATACAGCACTCATATTTACATGCTAACGAAATACACACATTCCACAGCAAAGAGTACATGTTTACAACATTCACAACTAACATAAATGCAAAAATACATATAGAGTCACCCCTTCAGATTCACAAATTTGACATTCGTAGTTTTGGTTATTTGCTGCTTGGCCGTGAACAATTAACTGGGAATTTTTTTGAACGACGGGTAAACCAAAAACATATAAACAATACTAGAAGGAATTTGGACCACATGAAACATATATAAGTATTAGTGTTAATTAATACACTGTTTCTCAAACGTCTTGGGGACACCCAGGCAGTCCAGCACACCTGTACCACAGTTTTCATGACTCTTTATTTCAAGTGTGCTGGAAGCCGGGAGGAAGCAAAAATGTGGAGAGTCTAGGGGTCCCTGTGGACTCGGTTGAGAATCAGTAATTTGATATTTGATAGCGTAAGAGCAAAGTATATTTTTAGCATGAAGTTGTTGTGGTTTTTCCTTATTCCTAAAATTAAAACTGTGGGATCTACACATTTTGGCATGGTACTGTACACCACGCATCTTTGTCTTACATGTCAGTTGTCTCCATGACTGTGGAATCTCACGTTTCTTGCAGTAACTTGTGGAATGCGTTTTGATGTAAACGCTTGTCACTCTATGGGTGAAAAAAAAAAAACAGTGAAATACCGTGAAACAGCCAGAATCTTAAAAAAATGCCATGATACAAATTATCGGTCAAAGCCCCCCGGCACCTCCTCCTAGTGGCGACTATGACAGCCATGTCAAGTGCAAAATAATACATGTTTTTTTGGCATTAAATAATAGTGCAATCTTCGCACCGCAAATCTTAGTACACGTTGCGTGATTCACTTAAATACTCTCCTCCTCCAAATGTTGTGCTTTTAAAGGAAATCCCTACAAATGCATATGCAATATGTCCAGCTGCAAAATGAACTGTGTTAAAGCCTTTCCACTGGTAAGTTTTCATTGCGTGTTTTTTGTAAATCCTGACAGTACTATTTTTAATGCCAAATGAGGGTTTGCGCTGCAGCAAACCATCAGTAAATGTGGCCCCAAGCCTTCTTACAGCTGCCATTTCCTTCCTTTGTTGCCATAGAGTAGTGCTACTGCTTCATTTTTGAGGCAATTTGTCTGAAAATGAAACCAGGCGTAGACCTTCATCCATATAATGTTTTAGTGAAGCAGTAATAAGATCCATCAAATACTTTTTGACTTATCACATTTACAAGGTCAAATGTCATCTGCTTTCACTCTTCCCTTTGCTGCCACTAAGCAGCATCAGTATAATTTTGGGTCAGTCTGTCTCACAATATAATCAGTTCCAGTTCGGCACCCATACAATGTGTCTGAAAAGTTTGAAAATGATCTGTCAAACTTTTTGAGTTATCGTCTTAATAGCATCAAGTGTCAAAACTGTTTTTTTGGTATCATTATGCGGTGCTGCTTCAGTTTTGGAGCGATCAGTCTCAAAATGTAATTATTTTTAGACCCCATACATACAAGGCCAGTGAAAAGTTTGAAGGAGATCCTTCAAACTGTTTTTGAATCATCGCCTTACATATTTATGCCTCTGTGTCTGCAGTGGGAGACCAGGGCTAAAATTTTATGTATTCCCCAAAGTCCGGGCAGTACAATAATGAAATTGATTACATTGGATGATGTACATGGTGAAGGACAAGGGATTTCATTTGTTCATTTACTGCTTAAAAGGATTCTCAAAGTACTGGCCAGCGACATCTTCACTATTAATAAGTCACTATTAAATTTGGCCCACACATCGATCTTTCATTTCCCGTTAAAAAAAAAAAATATATATATATAATGTCATTCCGCTTATCTGTGCTGGCAAGTGCAAATTTCATCGCCAGCAACCCCCCCCCCTCTAAGCTTGGCAATTAGCTCAGAGGTTAGCCAGTCACTGGTATGGGTATCGGTGAAATCAAGCAAAAAATATAATGATTATCAGTGTCAGTTAAAAATTTCCATATGACTTCAGCAATATCATATTGTTTCTTTTTTCCTTAAAAAAACTCACAGGCTTTTGATGTCTGTGGTATTTTAAACAGAGAAACTCTTTTACTTGACCTTCCAAGTTTGGGATAACGCGATGCGTCGACGCCATACTCAACATATTTGCATAAGTGATTATGCTGACACATCATCCCCGCACTGGGAAATGCCCCCATCATGAAATCAGGTGCCAGGGTAGTTCCCACATGTGAACATACGCATTAATAATAATTTTGGTGTAGGCCTTTTGGGAGTCATAGATAACTGTTGGGCAGAAATATTGCATTTACTTCTTGCACTGCTGGACCTATGGTTATGATGATGATGATGATGATGATGATGAAAACCCTTTATTGCTGTTGCAATACACCTTATCACTGGTCACAAGTACCAGCGAAATTACTGGCCATCAACCCGACCATACATATACACAATATCACAATAGGGGGTG
>JAODJX010000109.1:25146293-25203791 GCA_026776945.1 Isichthys henryi
CCCCCCCAACCTGGGTTCAGTTTGCAAAACTATTAACGAATTTTAAAAGAGGAGAGAATTTTTACAATTTTGCTCTGGGAGCTGGGATGGAGCAGAAACGTGGACTGTCTGTGGGTCTCCGAGGACCGGATTGGGAAACACTAGTCTATGATACTGATTGAATGACATCTGAATTTATTCTCTGTTCCGTACTTAGGGCCACCGGCAGGGAGGTGTTTGACTGGATCCTGGACCAAGGATATTACTCTGAGAAGGACACCAGCAATGTCATTCGACAAGTGATGGAGGCGGTGGCCTACCTGCATTCACTGCATATTGTTCATAGAAACCTCAAGGTATGACCCAGTGTTCATGAAAACCTTACAAATAAACGACATTCTTGTGTGTGACTCGACACCCTTTTTGCATCGTAATAGGCAAAGTGTTCTAATATTTATTATTTTGGGATTTTCAGTTTCACAGTGAAATTTTCGCTTTTTAATGGTCACTTGCAAAAAATAATAATGTTCCGTGTTTTGCCAGCTGGAGAATTTGGTGTATTATAATCGTCTGAAGCACTCCAAAATTGTTATAAGTGATTTCCACTTGGCCAAGTTGGAAAATGGACTTATTAAAGAACCCTGCGGTACACCAGAGTATCTGGGTAAGAGACTTTGAGAGTTTAGGTCTTATGAGATATCTGTATGTATATGGAAAAAAAACATTGATTTTAGTTACCACATTTTTCTTTCAGCTCCAGAGGTAGTTGGGAGACAAAGATATGGAAGGCCAGTTGACTGCTGGGCCATTGGTGTCATAATATATATATTGTGAGTATTTCTCATTATTTCTTCATTTACTGATAGCTATGCCAACTCAATGAAGGTAATTGGTCAAATATGGTGTAGTGAGTATAAATTAAGAATGATGTGGCAGGCACAACCTGATAATTAACGGACACTGGAAGATTCATGTGTTCAGTGCAGTGGGCCTGGAACCAAAGTGCAGTACACTCCTGATACTACAGGGGGCGGTGTTTTAGCACGAAAACTGCCTGAGTGGTACCTTTAAAATGTCATTGAATTTCATGCAAGTTTTTCTTCTTTTGTTGCTCCGTTAGAAGAGTTTTTCTAAGCCGAGGTATATCGTTATGGGGAATTATGACTCTAAGGAGGAAATATTAAATAGGAGTGGTGGATGGCTGTATTGCTCTTTAGAAATGTGAATTTTTCAGCACATTCAGTCACCATCCTTCCTCTCCACAGACTGTCAGGAAATCCCCCATTCTATGACGAGTCCGATGATGATGACTACGAGAATCATGACAAGAACCTCTTCCGGAAGATCCTGTCTGGAGATTACGAGTTTGATTCACCATACTGGGATGACATTTCGGATTCAGGTATAGGGGGGGGGGAAAAAAACGTAATGCACTACGTCTTTATTCCAGATGAAGTCCAGAATTTGTTTTAGGTAATTAATATTTCTTCCAGCGAAAGGGTTGGTGTCCTGTCTTATGGAAGTGGACCAGGACCAGAGATTGACAGCTCAGGAAGCTATCACCCATGAATGGTACTGAGATATATGTGGCTTGTATTTAGGTGTTTACTGCTGTATACTTGTAAAACTTATAAATATGTTTAACAATATTTTTGTACCTTGCATAAGATGAGAAAAATATGTTGATATACATCATTCAGGTACAGACATGGTAAACGTGAGTAGTGTATATGTGTAAAATGAAATGCACTTATCTTGTCACCATAGAGCATTTTATAAAGTAATTTTGGTGGTCATTTCCATTTTTTATAGTCATGTTTTTCTCCGTTAGGATTTCTGGAAATGCAGCATCAGATAAGAACATTAAAGATGGTGTCTGTGCACAGATTGAAAAGAATTTTGCCAAAGCCAAGTGGAAGGTCAGATCTATTTCTTTTTTATTGCATTTTGTGTTCTCTTTATTGTTCAAGACTACAAGACTATTCTTAATTTTTTTCTTCTTGGCGTTAAACAACACAATATGAAATCTAGTTATGTGTCAACTGACTCAGAAACACAATAGGCCCAGTGGGAATCAATGCATAAAGGTATCAGATGATCAGAAAATTACAATATGCTTAGTGTTACGACTTTTACCTCCAGCTCTGTGCAAGTTTTCCTGCCACAGTGTTAAAATCAGACAAAAACTATCCAATATTCAAACATTCATTTTAACACTGTTTTTGGCCCTGACTTAGTATGACATCTTAGGACAGGCGTGTCCAATTTTATCCGCAAAGGGCCGGTGTGTATGCAGGTTTTTGGGGTAACTTGTAGGTCAGGTATTCAAACCAAGGTGTGAGGCCAATCAGTCCTCTAATTAGTAATCTAATTAGGGAGTTGCAGCGAAAGCCCGCATACGGATAAGCCCTTTGCGGATAAGATTGGCCATTTTCTCTAATGTCTTAGGATAATGTCTGAACATAAGTCACTTCAGTCAGTTCTTCTTTAACATACAGTGTGCAGTAATGTACTGTTCCTTTATTTTCCATTCTTATTCTGCTGTGCAGAAAGCAGTGAGGGTCACAACCCTTATGAAGAGACTCCGGGCTCCCGAACAGGCTGGTTCGGCAGCGGCCAACCCCACAGCAGAATCCTTGACCACCCCGGCGTCTCAAAGCAGCTCGCTCGCATCACCAGCTGTGGCCCCCGGCAGCACCCCTGACAGCACAGAACCTTCCACTACCAACAAAGACACAGAGAGCAAACCTGACAGCGTGGGTGAGATAAAAGTCCCCGACCTGTCATCACTGAGTAACGGGGAGGCTCCAGCCCCAGACCAGACACCCTCAGAGACCTGGGATGAGCAGAATGGTTAAACATGCCCACTCTGCCCTCGCATTCTGTATATTAGCTGGTGGTATGGTGGCCATGTATCTGCTTACCTCCTCACCCGCAGCTTTCGTACGGTATGGTCTTATAAAGCCTGTGTTCTCTCTTGGTTTATGGGATGGCCTATGTTAATCTCTCCAGAGAGTATATGTATACTGCTTTTTCTGCATTGTCCCTCTCTTGACGCTCGTTCCAGCCTTACTGATGCCTTTCTTGTTGAATATGGAACAGCAGCCAGCAGACGCTTAAACTATCCTTGTTTCCACCAGAGCAGATCTAGGTGGTCTGTCTTTTCTGTAATTTACCCCTCATACTCAGTCCTCCTTATTGTTATGGGAATTAATGTATTTCCTTGTATAAATGGGAATAGTTTATATTATCTGTTCCCTGTTTTGTTTATTTTTCTTTTTTGCTTGACAGGTAAAACAGCACACCTGTAGTGCTCTTTTAGCTGTGTGGTACTCAGTGTCTAAATTTCATACAATAATGTAAATAAAACTGATAGATATAGAAGCAATCTAATGCACCTGTCCATCCACACATTGCATAGTTGCTAAGTTCAATTTACAAAAAAAAAATTGTGTCAAGCAGTCCATCCCTTTAATGAGGTAAAGGTAACAAGATTCAGGTTAATCTTGCCTTTTGTGGAAGAAATGCAAGATTGTATAAATGTTAAACTTCACTCTGCTCTTCTAAAAGAAACAAAGAACTCCTTAAATGTTTAATTGCTGTACATAGAAAGTGCTGTAAAGGTAGCCAAACAGAATGCAACCAAACATTTAATGTTACTTTAGTATTGCTTGTGAGCAAAATTGTGTATACTCACTACAAGCAAATACCATTGTCATGTTGTATATTTGTTAACGTTGGTGACTGAATTTTCCTTTGAAATGTGCATTATTAGATTAGTACGCCATAATCGCAAGATCACAAGATATATATCTATAGTATATCAATAAATATTCAGCAAAGAAAGTCTCACATTGTGTATAACATCATGTGCTCCCACTTCATTTAATATTACATGAACTGTGTAGTGCGTATCTAGGTAAATGATGAAAATCCCAGAAATCTATATAGAATATATAGATAAAATTGTATGGAATATAAACTGTGTCTGATGATTTTGATTTTGCAATTTGCACAACATGTTAATGCATGTTATTGTATTGAGTTGGCAGGGACGAGAGCATAAAGTCATGGTACAGTATGCATTTCCTAACTTTATGCATATACGTCTTTTGGTCCAGGCAGTGCAGGTCTCCTTTGAGCTCTTGCATGAATTAATCCCTTGGTAGTGTGTGTTTTTTTTTTTTACTCTGGTTGCTATGCACCAGATTACTGCTCTGTGAAATACCAGTATTATAAGCTAAGGATTTCCTATGTTAAAATGTTTTTTTTTTTTTTTTAAATAAGAATGAACTTATTGTACTGAATTTTCTTTATTTATTAATTTATATATTATTGTTAATTTAATGTGATTTGATGTTTCTTATCATTTCCTTTTTAATGAATAATAGATTAGCAGAATTCACCGTTGGGAATGTCCCAGATTATACTGCTGTCATACTGGTATCAGTGGTATTATCATAGCCATGATGCTGTGATGCTGTACTTTGTAATCTCTAATATATATATATATATATATATGCCTATGAGCAAAAGTCAAACTGCTAATTACACTCATTATTTACCCTTGAGATGCTTTTATCCTGACTGATTTACATGAATTGCTGTAGTTTTTTTCTTTACTATTTATGCAGCTGCTGGAAATTCGTAACAACACACTCATGGTTATGACAGCAGGTGGATCTGACCTTGCTGTGTTTCCCAGCCACTGTTTCATGGTCTCCTTTGACAAAATGCTTGTTTCCACATTGATTCCAGAAAGCACTGGTGGTGGCACAAGTTTCTGCGCTATTTTCTTAACAGCCAGCACACTAGTCATCAATTCCAACAATTAACTTCGCAAATCTGTGACCAGAAAACCCCTTTTTTGTGTAATTATTTAACACAAAGGTGATGTCAGTTTTCAGGGAGACATATAAGAACATTTCTGTTTTTATCAGTGTTACACTAATACTAGATATTATTTCAAAACAGATACCACTACAATCACTAGTGAAAATATAGGCATATTACTAACAACAAACTTTGGCTTATTTATATGTTCTAAACAAATGTGATATATTGTGAGTAGAGTTATAGTACTAGATTTTTATATTGTATCCAAACCATATGGTTTATATTAAAAATGAAATTTTACTTGGGGAAAGAAATATTTATCATCTGGTCTTTAATTGCTGATAGCAGTAACAATATTCTATAGTTATGAGAGCTGCAGCAATGACTGTACTTCACAGCTTTACAAAGCAATGCCTTTTTGCATACACATTCTGTGGTACAAATAATTAAAAGTGTTAATTTCTTCATGCACTTACTGATGGGTTTATAATTGTATTTGTCTCTGCTCTGGAAAACCAGTAGTCTCGTCTCTACATGTAATTCTTGTATTCTTTGAAATTTGATGTTAATAAAACACATATGTGAAAATTAATTGTTCGATCTCAAGATCTTCTTAAGATGCCTCATAGCACAACCTAACTTCTCGTCCTTCGTATCGGACAGTATAATTGAGCTCTGACAGTAATTTTGATTCAGCTGCATGTTTTTTTTTTCTATTTCAGATATATATTAAATAATACCTACAGTATTCATAGTTGTTTAAGCAATGAAAATCTTCATTGTATAAATCCCACTTTAAAAATTACTTTAAGTGAAAGATGAAGTGTAAAGATAGGAATAAAAAAATAATAATGGATCTGCTCAAATTCATCAGATAAATATAACAGAATTGTATAATATTGTGTACAAACTACGGTATACACATAAATTCAATAAATTGTTGACGGATGTAAGATTTCCTCACAGATTTACTTTCTATTCCATTTACTAATGGAGGATGCGAAAACATCTAGTTGGTCCTGCAACCAGAAGTTCATATTGATATTAAAGTTGTTTAGCTGTAAAGTAGTCGGGTGATTCCTATGTTTTGAACGCCTGCCTGGAGTTTTACTGACTTTTATAACAAAGGAAAAAAATAAAAACAAAAGGGATGAAGGAATGCATTTAAAAGTGTAACCTATAAAAACAGAAAAGGTATTGAATTTAGAGATTTAGAAGGTAGAGCTATCTAACATAAGAAGAATTAAGACAAGTATGGAAGTATAGCAAGAGCTGAGAAAATGGGAATGTAATAAAATTAATAAAAATGAATTTTCTTAAATCACGCAATAATTAGATTTATTACGGCTATGATTTATTGTCTGTGTGGACTGACTGAGCACTATCAGGGACACTATACTGATACTGAATGAGGCTTCCTTTTGCTCTCAAACCAGCCTCAGTTTCTCATTGCATGGAATCCACAAAATGTTGGGAATATTCCTTTGAGATTCTGGTGCATGCTGACATGACTGCATCACGCAGTTTCTACAGATGTGTCAGCTGCACATCCATGCTGTGAATTTCCCCTTCTACCACGTCCCGAAGGTGATCTATTGGATTCAGGTCCAGTGACTGGGAAGGCCACTGAAGAACACAGAACTCAGTTTTGGTTCAACTGAGACCGGTTTGAGATGACTTTGGTTTAGACATGGACATCGTGCATTATCATGCTGGAAGTAGCTATTAGAAGATGGGTAACTTGTTTCCATGAAGGGGCACACAAAAAGACTGCCATTCAAGCGATGATCAATACGTAATAATAGACCAAAAACCTGCCAAGTAAACATTCCCTACACCATTACACCACCACCACCAGCCCGGACTGCTGACACAATGCAGGTTGAGTCCATTGATTCATGCTGTTGACGCCAAATTCTGACTCTACCATCTGTGTACCTCAGCAAAAATCAAGATTCAACAGACCAGGCAACGTTTTTTCCAGTCTTCAACAGTCCAACATGTACTGTAACATGTATCCTTGAGTCAGGTTTGCTTTTGGATAACTATCGGTGGGTTTCACTGTGATAGCATTGACTTATTACCATCTAACTAGTTACTTGTTAGTTCACTAACTGAGCCACCGATCAGATTAAGAAGACTTTAATTATTCCAAAGGAAATCGTTTATGTGTGTCTACGGAACCAGCATACTTACACAGCTGAAAACATTAGGTTTTTTGTATATTTATGCAACTCTAGAAACTAATAAAACAACATTTGAACTGCATTCTTTTGGGAACACTGTGTTCCATTTTTTACAATCTATATCACTCAGAGCCAATTTAAAGTGGGTTATTTTGGGTGCCAATCCTTATTCTGCTACTGCTACACAGCAGTCTACTGGTGTTAGATAGAAACACTAATCAGATAAGCTGTGGCACTTATTAAAAGTTTGAAAGAATACATTACATCATACATTACATTAATGCAATGCATTTCATCATATTAAACCAGTATAATAATAATATCTTTATGAACTGTTAACAGTCCCAATACAAATTTTTCCTTTCTAAATTGTTACCTAATCCTCGTACCATTACAAAATATTGAACTTCCAGACTGCCAGGGAATGCAATATGTGTTTCGTGTAACTAATTTATAACTTTCGATTATGATAAATGTTAAAAGAATGGGTGGCCTAAGGTTAAACAGAAAATAATACATTGTATTTGTCAAGATGTAATCATTTCAAGGTGACTATATATATTATATGTATACATCTAAATTTAATTCTCAGCTTACATGTGTGTGAAATTTAGATGTATACAGTATATATATATTTTTATATATATTGAATTATACAACAGTTGTTATCTACTGTATAACAGTATTTCTCAAACTATGGGTCGCAGACTAACACCAGTTTAAACCATTGTTGTAAAATCCGTATAATGTCTGTGGTAACTAAAGGTAGCAGCTACAAACTTAGTCCAGCATTTCTGTCAGAGTCAGTTGAGTCGGAATAGTGGCTCTGTGAGATATACAATCTAACAACAGAACCCCAAACGCCTGCTTAAGAGAGAATAACAATAGTGGTAAAAAGGCTCCCCTACAGGGAGAAATTACATATTTGGAGAGGTTTCACATTGCGAAAGATACTCTACCTGTATATTCAACGGAAAAGCCTATTTTGTGTGTGTGTGTGGGGGGTGGGCCGGTGGGCCGGTGGGGGAGGGATTATGCCTCACTGGGCAGTCAGATGGTAGAGTTTGGGAAACTGATCAACAACATTTTATCTGATCGTGACCTAGTGAACCCCAGGGACACTAAAGTTCTGTTTTAAGGCATAACTAACACACTAACATCATTAACACACTAACATAACTCACACACTAACATCATTAACACAACTGGCAGAGGGATTTCACAGTTGTTCCCTTAACCCCAGTTGCTCCAGGGACATTGACCCTGTTCTCTGATACTCAATTATTTATTGCTTTGGACAAAAGCGTCATATAAACAAAAAAAGCTAGCAAACAGATCAATAGACAAACAAACAAACAAATAAATAAATAAATACACTGCAAATATACAGTATTAGATAGACTAAAAAGAAAGCTGTACAGTTATCGTTTCCTCCATGTCTAGTAAAAGAGGCCCACATGGCATACAGATCCATAGGAGGGGATCACTGAAAAACCTGTCTGTGGCAGGACTCATCCGTGTTTGTGAAAGAATATATATACTGTACAGTATGTAACCTGCATTTTTAAATGTATTATCCATGGTTAAAATTTTATATTTATGACAAAGCCTGTCAAAATTTGCCATGATGTTGATCGCTGGTTGGGCAAAAAACCAAATGGGGAATCACCCAGGAAATAAAACACACCTTCTGGCAGACTTATGACAAAGAAATTAAAATGTCCAGCCAAATAATATCATGTCAAAAGACAATAAATAGAACCTTGCTTCCATAGTAACAAAATACGAAACACATATGCAACTAATGCAGCATTTAATTTATATGCTTCAGAAACAAATAGTACAAAATAAGTGACATTACTGGACTGTGGACAGATTGTTTTTTCAAATCTGCGCTTATTCCAGAGTTCCTTTACTGCCCCCTAGAGTAATGGAGAGGCTTTTTAAAAGATCGCTCATATGGGTGAATTCCTGGTGAATGTTTTCTGGATAAGATACAAAGTCTAAGTACTAATCATAAAACCATCCAATATTATACAATAATATGTACTTTTTAATGCTGAACTTATTAAAAGCTTATCACCAGTATTGTTCTCCAGTTGGATGAAAACAAATACTGAAGTACGAAATAGAGGTGTTATTTTTTGGCAATGATAACAGCAAACTTTAATGTGCAAAAAAGACAATGTAACATATCCGGAAGTGATCCTTGGCACTATTGTAAGGGTCTTATCTTCTCATGCACACATTTTTTGGGCTTACCTAGAGTCATTATGTAACTGGATTTTTTTATAATTGCCTATTGAGTTAGGAGCATGGTTGAGATTTGCTGAAATCTGCAACACAAATTTATCAGGAAATATTTTAATGTTTTCCATCTAGAAGAACTTTTTATGGGCCGGGTGTTTGACAAATTCTTTTATGCATGAAGACAGCAGTTGCCTTCTTATTTAACATTGTGTTACATGGACAATCTTATTGAAAAAGATGTCAATGGTGAACTAAAACAACAAATAGCATTTGTTACCAATAATGATGGTAGCATCATTGAAAGCTGAATATTTCTTAACATGTTGCTATATGGAATGTTTAAGTGAGTCTCTTCCCATGTTGTTTAAGAGGTTAGGTTTATGACCATTAAATGATACAAAGTGATCAAGTGATAAATCTGTGTCATGACAGTAGGGTTACAGGTTAGAATATTAATATAAAAATCTCTTGTCTTACATTTCTGTTGTTTTCATTTTATTTTGTTCTAAATATTATGATAATTTTTCTGTGTTGGCAGTTGGGTAGCTTGCAAATGTCTAAAGGGGCCGACTATTCTTTGTATCAACTGCAAACTAACAATGCAGAACATAAGTGTTATATGTACAATGTTGCTGTAACGTAAAGTGTGTTATGGCAATTGTTTTCAGTTGGTAATCTACACTAAACCAATTAAATCGTGATGTGAGCACAGATAGACAGGGGCATCGGAGACCCTGACAGATGCAGGGGGCCCAGCACTTTACAGGGGCACTAAAATGTGTAAAATTACAAAATTATGTAATGTAAGGGGGTTGGGGCCCCCAAGGTGATATTTTGTCAATGGGCCCCAGAATGTCAATAGCTACTCTCCTGCAGATTCATAAATTTAAATCATGTGATATAACCACACATCAACTGGAATCCTATCAAAGGAGTCATTCACTCTGCTTTGTGTGTCCTGACTGAATAAGTGCATATGGAAAATAAGACAATATACACCTCTAATAATAAACCTGACTGCAGGCAAATAAATGTCCAAACCACCACGCTAGGTGTCAGAATAATATAATTACGCATCTTTACCCTCTTCCCTTCCGCTCTTTTTTTTTTACAGTGTTGCTCGTTTACTTCTGAAGCCGCTGCCGCCTCTACTTGACCTATTGATGTAATTTCCGCTATAGGTCACGCAGTTCGGGCTCAGTGGTTTGTGCTTTGCTTACGCTCAGCGTAGCACAGCAGCAGTTGCGGTGGGGGTTAGGAAGACACCCCAGAACTTCCTGTTTCTTGCTTTGTCAGTGGCTAGCCGTAGCGTTTGTATACGTTTGCTGCCAGTCGTTTGTGTTTGTTTACGGTAAATATGTTTGAAAACAACGGTTGATCTTTCGATGGATAAATTAAAGGAATAAACATCACCTTCCAGTAGTTTTAGCAGCACGAGATACAAAGATGAATAAGATTGTCATTAGCTAAGTCCTTTTAGTACTACAACATCCATCAGCGATCTGCGACTGCAGAGGACACACTTCCGGACTTCATCTTTCATTTTTCTAACAGCAGTAGGTTGGTGGTAGAAGAAAGAAAACGGTGCGTCCATCATATATATTTTTTGTTTATCAAAAAGTCTTTAGAATATAAAATAAAAAACTTTTATTTCAGTGCAAGCATTCAATTGAGAGGGTGTCGCTAGGTATAGTTAATAATGCAGTGCGACGACGTCTGGGCTAGCTTGTAGTATCTTGCTAGCTAATAGTTCATCTGTAATATTGTTAATGTTAGTAATTTATGAAAACGGGGTTTACGGTTATGATAATATCTGGCTAAATATTTATCTTAGTTCACTTTTAAGGGGTAAGACACTATCTCAGAATTAGCGCTGAGTCGGACCTTGTAAAAATACCCACCACCATTTTGAAGAGATAGTGGAAATAGATTCGCCAGGTATCCGCTTCGATTGTGTTAAATTGCCTGCTTAGTCAGATAACTGCATGATAATTCAACTCGGATGAAACTATCTTACTAACCCAGTCAATGAAAATTCAGGTGTACGTCTATCATTAAAATGTTGAGCAGGAACCCCAATAAGCGAAGCGTGCCGTTATACTGTTAACATTGAATCGACGTTTTAAAATGTTCAGTACTGGATCAGTAAATTTAATTCAATTGCTTTTTATTTTTTTTAGATACGTTATCATATAGGTGTTTTTGAGGTGTAAGCCGATATTACTCAGTCATGTGGGAGGGTGGTCGACCAGGTCCACGAGGAGGACCGCCCTTACGGTAAGAAGCTGAAAAGTATATTAATGTAAAAATATTGACATTTCCGGGCTATTTATAATACATGAAATTGCATTGAGTAAAGCTGTAAAGATGATTATTAATTATACATATATATTTACAGTGGGGATCCTCGTGGGGAAATGTTTAACCGCAGAGAATGTCCAGAATTTCGAGGGAGAGAGTCGATGCCCATGGGCCACAGGCCACCTGACCGACCACCAATAGATATGAGGCGATTTGATCGTCCATCTGAAATGAGACCTCGAGAAATAGAACCATCAGACATTCGGGGAAGAGATCCACACAGGGAATTCTTCAGACCAGGAGAAGAAGGTGATATGGGTATGAGAAAGCAATATGAAATGGAAATGAGAAACAAACTACAAGGCCCTCCAAATTTTATGGGTCCAGTCCGACACCCCTTAGACATGGGTGGAAGGGACATGAAACCCAGGGGCATGAGAGAAGGGGGTGGACCATTTGTAGATAGAGACAGATTCCGCAGTGATATGCCAGGATTCAGTGAACCTCCTATGGATTCCAGGAGGCGACACCCCATGAACATTGGAGGAAGAGACGAGGGTTTTAGGGATGCTCATGAGAGGGATAGACCTCGCATGGTCATGAAGGATGGATTTAACATGGATGTGCAACCAAGAGAGAGGGACATGATGGACTTTGAGAGGAGAAATGCTCCTCCATTAAATCCTAGGACAAGATTTGAATCTGACATGGACTTCAGGAACCGCATGCGGCCTCCAGCTGAGTTTAGGGACAGATCTCCTCAGAGGTTTGGAGAGAATGATGGGGCACCTATGGATGTTCGAGGAAGGACTGAGATGCCCCCTGACTTTGGTGGCCTAAACAGATCCAAGTTTAGAGGAGGAGAGGGGAATTTCAGAGAACAACAGTTTCCGGAACAGAGAGAAGCCGCTGTGGGGTTACGGGGAGGAGAAGGTGAACCCTCTCCGGAGGAGTGGCATGGCCGAGACATGAGGGAAAGAGGTTCTTTTGTGCCACATATGAAGGGAGGTCCACCTTTTCCAAAAGGCAGAGAGAGGCTTCCTCCACCCAGGGGCAGGGAGGGTGGTCCTGCAGATCCCCCAAAATTCCCCGGAGGGGAGAGGCCACCCGTGGAGTTCCCTGCTGATGGTGAAAAATCTTATGGCTTCCGTCCTCCTGGAAGAGAGGGTTTAGATTCACAGAATTGGGAAAAGAATGCACCCCCGGAACACCACTTTCCTGGTCGCGACTTGGCCCCATATAGCCGGAAAGGCCTACAGGACCCCCCACGGCATCACTTTGACACACCACCCCTAAATGTTTCAAGCAGAGATAATGAAAATAAGGTCTGGCCCAGGGAGCAGGACCAGTCAATAAGAGGCAGGCCTCCATATCTTAGAGGAGTGGACACACAAGGAAAACACCTTGACCCCCATGGGCCAGATAACTGTGCTTCCTTTGATGGGCCAAAGGACCTGACTCCTAATCAGGGACCTGAGAGAGGGAACCTGTCTGGAGGGCAGAAAGAATTTGCGGACAATGGCAGAGACCAGGACTATAGGGACATTGATTATAGAACAGGTTCTGGTCACACATACGAGTATGAGCTCGGGGAAGACCAAGGAACAGAAAACACTCCAGTAGAATCCAAATCGCTCCCACCTCAGGGATTCAGTGACTCTGTGTCTCAGGTAAGTTACTGTTATTCTTATAACATTTTCCGAATTGTTACTGAAACTCCAGAAAATGAAATGGCTAATAAAAACATAACA
This sequence comes from Isichthys henryi, assembly GCA_026776945.1. Lineage (NCBI taxonomy): Eukaryota > Metazoa > Chordata > Actinopteri > Osteoglossiformes > Mormyridae > Isichthys > Isichthys henryi. The sequence goes on from JAODJX010000109.1 coordinate 25,159,597, forward strand.
TAAAAAAAGTTTACAATGTATTACTTAATTACATACTGTTTTTTTGTCGCCATCTTGATCTCTTTATTAAAGGATCAAGATTACAGAAATGCATCAGTTCAAGAGAAGGTATCCAATACCATCTCCATAACAGGAATTCCTAAAACGGCAACAATGGAGCAGGTATGCATGTGCATCCACCCAGAATAAAAAGGGATAAGTTGTGTAACCTGACCATTAAAATCTATTATTTTTGCTCTTAGTATTATGGTGCTCTTTCTGCATTTTAGCTGTATTGTGTCTGGATGGCTTTTTAATGTCCAATCACAATTAGTTTTATTAGTCAAGAAGGCACGCGTACAAAGAATTTGACATGGTGTATTGCTCGTAGTACACACAGAACTGAAAAAGAACTGAAGCTAAACTAAGCCAAAACAAAAAAAAAAAAACTAAGGTAAATTGGATGAGCATAGTAATATGTAGAGTATTAATTAGAAAGCCTGATGTTAATGAGCTGCGCCTTTGTAATCCTTTTCCAATCACCACAAATCGCCGGTATAATCACAAATGAACAGGAGCGATACACCACAGCTGCCATCCGCAGTCCCATCTTGTAAAACTTGTGTAACTCTTGTGTAAAAAAAAAAAAAAAACAGTATCAATTCTCCGTAAATACTGGAATTTGACAATATAGAATATAAATGTTATAATGTGTCAGGATGTAATTCTTCTGAACTGGAAGAGACAATCTTTGCTTTTGTTTTCTTTCTAGATCCTTGGTGCATTTGCAGTCCGAGACGGTGTCCCCATGCAAGGCATGAAAATAAAGAATGTTGTGCCAGGTGAGACGACATTGCTAATGAAGAGGCCTGTGATTTAAGGGACGCGATACGAAAAGAGTGTTTATGGGCACGATCTGTGAATTGTGTTCGTGTTTTTTTTTTTTTTTTATTTAAAAAGTTATGCGCACCCTTCTCTGAATCTGCAGGAGATATACATTTGTTCACTTGTGAACATGATTCATGAAAATAAGACATTAGCAGCGGGTTACGTCATAATAGTTGCTAGTTATGCTATCTCTTCTGACGTTCTGAGTTGGGAGCTTCATCAGCAAAGGTGTTTTATGGCAAAAGTTTCTTGTTGCCTTCCATCCTCAAACGTTCTTTGTGAGCACTGGTCGGATGCAATGCTTTCCCATTATCAACGGTTTCTATTGAAGCTCTTGAATCACTTTCCTCTTCAGTCTGTTTCCTTTGAAATGTGTGCCAAATTTCCTCTAACCCTAAATGAAGTTTGAGCCAGCTATACTTTATAAAGTGTGCTTTTGTCAGATATGTCAAAACTGTATTTGAGCTAATGGTTTTGGCGCTGACTGATTCGTTGTTCGGTTCAACTTTCCTTCATATTGGTTGAGTACGCCTGGTCCTTCATAGCCCAACCGTGGTAATCATCTTCTCTAAATATTTGAGGGAAGTATCTTCTGTCTTTAGCATCGGTTTAGTCTCGTTCAGTCATCACTGATCTGAAGTAATACTGGAAATCTGTCAAGCTTTAAGTCAGAAGGTGGAAGCATCACGCTGGTTCAAAGATTTTAATCATTGATAGTTGATATTAAAGGAATATGGTGTAACTGAATTTGATTTATCGCTTGCAAACGTCTTCTGTAATCAACTGTGTTCCATGTAGACTGCTTCTCTTGGGTACAATTCTTGAACCCGTGTGCATCATGCTTTGCTAGAAGTGGCTACAGGAAGCCTAGATGTGTGTCCTCATACCTCACTTACCATAAGTTGGAAGGGGAGAAGGATTCAGATACATTTTGTGTGTTAAACCTCTAATCACCCTACGCACCAAACAAGACTACTGAGTACATAAATGGCGTATAAGTTTTACGCTGTTGGTCTTGCATATTTGTCAAAAATGATTCAGCTGTCATATTTGTTTCAACTTGTGAACTTTTTTTTTCTGTATTACAAGCCTCAGAATAGCGATTATGTGCATCTGTTTGATATACTAATTAAAATTCCTTTTCCGTGTAACGGAATAAATGCTTTAAATATGACTTGGCTAATGAGTGATTGACATAAGGAGAACCTATGGATCTATGTCGTTTTATTTTGTATTTTTGTTATTGTGATAGAATTATGCAATATGGAGTCATAATAAATACATGTAGCTTCTGGGCATAGGGCCTTTGCCCCTGCTAAAATGGGGTGATATTCTAAAGATTCCAGTATTAGATTTTTTTTTTTTAATATTGACTTGAGTATTTGAAAAATGTTAGATGCTTTTACGTATTTGTTCAGTAGCCTTCGTGTTGGGTATTAGGATCATGGTTTGACGGGTATACAGTGTCGATATCGCGTGTACTTCTTGACACCGTGTGTGCTTTTTGTTTTTGGCACCTTTTAATGAAAAAGGTATAGAAACGTTGTCATAAGTAGGTTAGGGTATACGCTAAAAGATTTCCCTGGTTTGTTTGTATTTTTAAGACAATGCAGAGTTTGATCTTTTGTTTTTATTCATTCTTTTCAGAGAGGAGGAAAATGTTTTCCGTTCTGACAGGTCCAGGGGAATGTAGATGGATTTATCTTAAGGAGGATTATAATTTTATTTTTTTCTGCTATCAGTCAAACCTAGCTACTGTTCCCCAGACGTTAAACGCACCTTATTTGCATTGATTCTCATCTATAAGATACTTTTCACATGTACTGTATTTTTTATTTATTTTGCTTGAAAAGTGTTATCCTGACCGGAATTGACTAACACAGATCCATCTATTTTAAATGCTGTCCCCAGGTTACAGCTACGATACGGCCTATGTGGAGTTTTTAAACCTCGAGGATGCAGTCCACTTCATGGAGTCCAACCAGGTGGCCCTTCCTCGTCGCTCTACAACTGCTGTCTCACCGGGCAGGACGAAAGGCCTGGGCTGGGAGTGGCGTGTGGGGTTGAGGGTTGGAAGGGCGGTGGGCGGGATGGGGATGTTTGGTCCTGTCCATGTAAGGGAGCTGGCTTGGCTGGGGGTGGTTGGGGAGAGCAAAAGTACTGCTGGAGCTTGTGATGGGCTGATATGTATATACAAGTCAAAAGCTATACGGGTGGAGAATGGTACTTGGTGTTGAGGTTCTCAGTTTCTGCCAAGAGGAGTAGATAGCTGCAGGAGGGGAAATGGAAGTATTTGGTGGCAGTTTTTGACATAAAATTCTTTGATGAAGATAGGCGTTTAAGCAGGTTGCTATAAGTCTTTGGAGCTATAAGATGCAAGTTTTTTTAATTTTTTTTTTATTGTTGCCATGGTTAAGTTATGATATCGCATTCCATGGAACAAGTGATGGATGCTTCTTTATGAGAAACTTTTTTGATGGGAGTTGATGGTCATAGGGTGCAAACTGCAGATATTTATACAGTGCACTGGGAATCAGAACATATTTTCGTGTTTTGCATAATTGTGATATGTGGTATGTTTTGGGTCGCTAAGAAATGAAGAGTGATGGAAAGTCTTGTATCACTTGCTGAAATTTTCAAGCTCCTGGCTTGTCTATCCATTCCATTGTTATCACGTGGGCATTCAGTGATTTTTTATTTATTTATTTATTTCTAAACCAGTGTGAATATACAACCCTGGACGCGTAAATTCTGTTGTTTTGGATGACAAATTTATGCTTTTGCGGAATTAAGCTGCTTGTCTCATCGTTGTGTATTTAAAAGAAGAAACATCTGGTAGTATTGATGGATACTAACAGTTACATTTAAACACCAATATTTGTGAGTTGAGTTATTGAAAGATGCTGCGTTGGTAAAGACAGATACCGTGTCAGGTCATGATCATGGCAGAGTTTTCGGTCGCTCTGTGTCCTGGTAGCACTGGTTGTCTTCGCAGCATTGTGCCATTTGCTTGTACATTTGAATCTGGGTAAATCTTTTGCTCATGTCACATGTCTACATGAATATATGAGTTATAGGAATCATTATATAAATTGCACTCTGCATCCTAAGAAAATTGTGTGACGCGCACAGAGTGTCTTGCTTGGCTTCCGTTTCATTCAAGTTGGTGTTTGGATTGTTTCCCAGCACTTTGTGAAAACCGGTGGATTGTTTCTGCTATCAAGTCTTTCCAGTCACCATTTGTACAGGACAAGCCAAATACTGTCGCTTTCTTACGAAAACTTGAAAGATCCCTGGTGCCTTTCTTTTACACCCAAACATCTATGGTTGTACCTGCTGCTTTGCTGACATTCAGCGAGTTCCTCCAGGATTTCTTTCAAGCCTTTGTGCATTGTCACTTGTAGCTCTCTGGCAGCGTCACCCTTTGTGTTGTCCTCTTGACCCCCGAACCATGACTTTTATTCTTCCTTGATCACATTGACTGTTTCAAATAGACAAGCTTTTTACCTTCTTCAGAGGGTTTTGGAGGGACTTCAGTTTTGCAGTTACAGGTCATCGGTGCATTTTACAGTTCTTATTTTTGGTTCGGGTTAAGTATTCATCTTTCCAGTTCTGCCTTAGATTTCTTGGACTTCTCTCCTTTGATCTGTTTTCATCTGTCCTGTGAGGCACTGGGATGTCCTCCACGGTAACTTCTGGGTTTTTTTTTTTTTTTATATATATATACATATATATATATATTTTGGTATCATTTAACTATTTGCCAGTTAAATCCTTGTGGGGACCCTAATACATTTTTTTTTCTCCGTATTTCCCTTTGACGCATTGGTGTACAATTCCAGTTTAGAGGTGGTGTGTCTGATCTGCTCATCCCGAGTGAAAATATGTGCGTGTCATCAATTGCCGCAGAAATTTACTTTCCCTGAACTTGAACTGAACATGGATGTCTTGCTACCACAGGTTGGTTGTCAGAGCTGCTGTTTGACAAGGATTTTGCCGATGTATTGGCACCGGGGTGGGTGGGGTTATGACAGTTCTCAAAACAAGGCTTTGTGCCCTAACCTGGGGGGGGGGGGGGTACTCTTTTGTATGATACATGTGACTCTAACCTCCCTGCCGCAGGTCTGAACCTTTTATATGGTGGCATCCAGGATTGGTATAGCGCTATTAGGCTAATGAATTTGATTTTTCCCTGGATTTGTCTTGACCGTCATACTGTTAATTTTCGACACTGGCATTACAGCCTTAAAAACTTTGTTCGTGGCAGCTCAGGTAAAATTCATGGGTGAAGTAACTTTGGTAACTGCATGGTCCAGGGGTCTTCATTGATTTTTGGAGTACCCCATGGCAAATAATGAATGAAAGCCAACGTTTAGGAAGTCTCAATGGTTGAAATTTGCTGTGTTCTACGTAAAGCAATTGGAGGAATATGGTTTGACTTTGGTATATCAGAACACGTTTGTTCTGTTCATCATGTTTAAAATGATTTGCAACTGGGCTGTTCCGGACTTGCTACCTTATCACACTGAACTGCTCTCCGGGGGGGCAGGGGGCTTGCATGCGTAGGCATACATCTCATAATATCAACTTTTGATTTCTCTGAAACAGGATCCAGCTCACATGCCTGAACATGTGTTGTTGTGCTAATAGCCTTTATGTTTTTATCGCACTCAGCTAAAGGAATATACAACAGTGACAGAGGGTGACCCATTTATCACTCATTTCAGTCAATAGCCGTTTCTGGCCTCAACATACGCATAGGCATAAGTGTAATAACTTACAGTTGCAACTTCTGTGGAATTCGTATTATATACTTTTTACTCTGGGGTTGCAACAAAGATTAAATGATGACAACACCAAACAAAAAAAAAACACTGGTTTCTGGTTGATGAGTGACCAGCATTTACTCATTCCTGTCCCCTGACAAAATGTAAACTTCCCATCTGAAAAAACAAGTACGAAACACTACGTGCTGGATGCAGACATTCAGTTCATTGAGACTTTCATGCCATCCAGAGCAAAGGATGGACATAATCCTTCTCGTTCTTTTTCAGGGAGCCCTGAAGGTTGGCACTAAGACAGCATTGATGAGATATATACAGCCTGAGGGAACCAGCGTAGCGGCATCTGTAAGTCAAATACCTTATTAAACAATGCACAGCACCTGCAGAAGTATGGATAATTGTTTTGTAAATTTTTGTAAAATTTGATCCACTGGAGTGGCTATAGATAGATCTGAAATTGACTGTCTGGTGCTTATTTGGTCAAGTACTTTATGTGCTGAATTTTGACCGAAATTGATGCCACCACATGAGTGTCCCTAACTGACATTGCTGGCAAAATTTCTGCTATTTGTATACCCATAATGCAGCAGCCTGCACGGCAGAAGGAAGCACAGCCTCTGGAGCCTCCCCTTACTGGACCACCTCCGATAAATATGGAGCCCCCAGAGATGGCCAGCGAAGACGGCCAAGGTCCCAAGCTGAGGAATGACGCGATGGCTCCAGGCCAGTGGCAGCGCAGCTCTAGCCTCACCCCGGAGGCCTGGCAGCAGCAGGTGGATCAGCAGCTACAACAGCAGAAGCAGGCAGAGTCCCAGGTCACCCGCAACCTGAGACCTCCACTTCATCCCATGGACCCCATCTTTAAAGAAAGCAAGAGTACGGGAGCTCGGGCCCACAGTAAAATTTAATTCTGACGCTGTATAATTGTTTATTGCATATTGCATCAGAAAGGTCAGTTGTGTTCTTTGAAAACTAAGCGTGAAGAATGACGTTAGTAATTTTATAGCAGGAAAAGACTAGGGAAGTGCAGATGAGCAGTAGCGGCTCAGGCTGATGCAGAGGGGAACCAGTGTTAGAGGTCATGCCACCTGTTTCTCGTGTGTTTATAGCCATGATCATTAAGAATGTGAAGCCCACCACCACAGTAGAAACCATTCTGAAAGCCCTGGACCCCTATGCCTACCTGGATGAGAGGAATGTACGACTGGTCAAAGGAAAGCCCTTGGGCACTAAGTGCTTCTGCTTTGTAGACATGGACTCGAATGAGGTATGAACATTTAAAGTCCCATTCGACCGATGGCTGTTCTGTATGGTGGTTCCCCTAACTCTACTCACTGGGCTTAAATATGTGCCCCTACTAGCAAGTGACTCGACTGGTGGAGATCCTGACCAAACCCCCCCCTCTTATTATTGATGGAGTGCGAGTTTACGTTGAGGTTGCAAAGCCTTTAAAGAATCAGAAGTAAGTACACTTTAGACTTCTATAAACTAATTTGTAATTCTCACTGTGTAGTGACCAGTGTTATGTATACATACCTTTACCATTTTTTTTCTTTATATATTATATGCAAAAATCTAAGCTGTTAAAGAATTCATCTGGGTTGTGTGTATTTGCCCCCCAAAAAATCTATCTAGAACATAAACAAATTACCTGTAACATAAAAATGAAAGAGAATTTCTTTTCTCCTAATAGTTACTGGTATTTTCTTGGATGGCTAGATGAGGTACATCTCAGCTATCACCTAATAAACTTAAAGATAAATAACTCAATGAGTTACTGATTTGCCAAGTTAGCTGGCTTTAGTGGTCGACTCAAAAAATATTTTGGTATGTTGGACTATTGCCTCAAATGCTTGGGTAACTTTAGGTTAAGTTTTGAATTGGTTAAGCTGACACAGTGACAAATATCAAATAGCATTTTCTTCAACTGCCTAAGACTGTTTTGCACGGTACTGTAGTTTCAATGTGGAAATTACCCCATTTGTTATCTTATTTCAGTTATAGGAGGGAGTTTGACAAATCCGGCACCTCTCTTTTGGGGTTCCCTCCAGACGTCATGGAGGTATGTGCGTTCATTGCATTTGGGGACGGCGTCTGATGTATGCTTTCTTTTAAATTGCATAAATATCCAGTTTGACGTTTAATAGAAATGTCTCATGCCTGAGATGAATTGGTTTTATTTTCTGCCAATAATAGCAGTACTATGCCCAGCCTGCTCAAGTACCCCTAGGGAGCCCAGCCATCATTCAAGGTAGGAATTCTGCTTAGTCACCAAAACTCCTTTTGGGCTGGCTGGTTAAGTCAGAAGGACATCCGGTTTTAAGTGTCCTTTCTGATAGAGTAACCGTGACTATGAATCCTCAGGGGAGCCTTTGTCACAGCTGAGCGGAGATAATGCTGTAGCCGCGGACCCTCATTTGAGTGCTAACATGGTGCAGGTGAGACATTCGCACTTCCGTAGATTAAGGACGCGTAACACAAGTGCCACTAAGGGACTCCGAGGAGTTGAATTACTGATTTAAAAAATGAATTGCAGGTGATGCCTTATGCTGAGCCCCCGGCAGCTGACGGCTCCTTCCCGGCTGCTGATTCACAGGCATCCGGCACTGCCGTAGCGCCGGAGGGTGCTGATGCCTACAGCTATGGTAAGAGGCATTGCGATGCCACAGGCTCTTGCCTCATTTCCTCCCACTCACATTTTCCCTTAGTCATTAAGTCATGACCCACATTTAAACAATTTTGAACCAGATTTCTTTCGCACGAAATATCGTAACTATAGCACCATGCCTTCATGCCTTTGTCAGAAATGCATGTCCTTCTGAAACATTTCTTTTAACCAGCCAGAGATCCACTGAAAATGGTCTTTCTACCCAGCAGCTGAGAAACAGGGTGTTAATCAGTAGTAATACCTTTTTATTAATTTGTAATGTACCTGCTTCTGCTTCCTGTTTTGATTTCTGCATCTCTAGGTTCAATATATGTTCTTTCTTTCATGTAGCAGCAGAGGCTCCGGACATGTCGTCTTACCTATATGATGCCACATCTGGCTTCTACTACGATCCACAGACTACTCTTTACTATGACCCCAGCTCAAGGGTGAGAGCTTCTGGTTTGTTTTGTTTCTGAAGAGAGAATCATGCATTTCGTCTGTGAGCCTCCTAATCTGTGCTCGTCTGTCCGTCCACAGTATTTCTACAATGCACAAACTCAGCAATACCTGTACTGGGATACTGTTACCAAGGCATACATCCCAGTGCCGGGTTATACCACAGACACACAGCCACCAGTGGGCCAGGCTGGTGCTCCAGTTGTCCAGGCTAGTGCCACTGTAGTCCAGACAAGTGCCACTGTAGTCCACACCAGTGCTCCTGTGGTCCAAGCTAACTCTACAGTGGTCCACACTGGCACTGCTGTGGCGGCAGTCCACGAGCCCCAAGTACTGGATGCCCAGCAGGAGGTGAGGAAGACTGCTGAAGCAACATCAGAGAGGAAGGAAGAAGAGGAACCTGCACCTCGTGCTGAAAAGAAGGAAAAGGAAGATAAGCCCAGAAGTTTGGCAGCATTCAAGGTAAACATCTGAATGCACAACCGTTTACTGAAATGCATATCCCTTTTCTATTCAGTTTTTTTCTGAATATTGTATTAGTCACATATGAAATAGATATGAAAGGAAAATGTTGAATAAGTTGCTTCAAATAATTTTAAAGAGCTGACTGCATTCTTTCATGTTATTTGATCTTTAGGTCTATAAGTTCTGGACGAGTGGAACATAATGGTCTATGTTTTTCAGATCATGAAAGACATGGAGCGCTGGGCCAAGATCCAGAACCGGCAAAAGGAGAGTGTCCGTGTGCCATCACCAGTTCTGAAGACGCCGGGCGGAGTGGAGGAAAGAAAGACCTCCAAGGCTGCTGATGCTGCCTTCGCCATTTTTGAGAGGAAGGTGAGGAACGTGAGGATGACCCATCTTCTCAGGAAACCTGGTGCAGCCCCTCTGGCCTGTTTTCACATCTCTGGCCTGTTTCAAGTCTGTGTGAAATCCATTCCAGGGCACAGCTGGAGAAGATCTATTCAAGAAACCATTGGCTCCACCAAAAAAAGAAGAGAAGAGCAAGGTAAGTATGGGCTAGGAAGGTCATTTTCCCATCTATTTGTTCAGTTTTTCATTTTTTCCCAAATCCATCCTCTGTCTTCCATAATGTATAACAATGATTTTCTTACTTTGGATCATGTGCACTTGCTCTTTCTGTAGCGGCCCATGGGTTCTCTGGAGCTGCTGGTGGCCGACTACGGGGCTGGCAGTGATGAGGAAGAGGAGGAGAAACACGAGCCGGCACGGACGGCAGCAGCCAGCCAGCCAGAGGAGAAGGAGGACAAGTTGACCGACTGGAAGAAGATGGCCTGCCTGCTGTGCCGGAGGCAGTTCCCCAACAAGGATGCGTTGGTGCGACACCAGCAGCTCTCTGACCTGCACAAGGTACAGATGTACATATATGCATTTCACTTTATTGATATATCGGATTAGCCTGGAGTAGGAGCATCTGTAGGAACTTAGGAGTTTGACAACTTTGAAGGACACAGTCAGTATTCTGCATTTTGAATATTTAAATATTTGAAGATTTTTCTGGAAGAAAGCATCCTGCATATCCACAATGGCCTCAGGTCCCCAAAAGTAAGACATTGGCAAATAGAAATTCTAGGTGTTGCACTTCGACCCATGCTGGTGCATGTTTTTTGCTTTAGCAAAACATGGAAATCCATCTGAAGATTAAACGATCAAAGAAGGAGCTGGAAGCTCTGGAGAACCAGGAGAAACAAGTAAGATGCATTCACTCAATACATTGTATAGTATAGACAAATTTTCATTTTGTAGACTGATGGAGTTAGACTGTTTGGACTCATTTTATAATGCCCTTCAGTATTTGAAAATGGCTCTAACACGCGTTCTCTGACGTCTTCTAGCTGAACACTAGAGAAAGAGACTTGAGTGGTTCTCCAGAATTCAAAAGAAAGAAATATCAGAACACATGGTCAAGTGGTTCCAGGTTTGTAACTCAATGATCTCAAGCTTGGTGGTTCTTTGTTCTAAGCACATAACTGTAGCTTATAATAGAAACTGACTATAATGAGTGGTAGGATTCAGGGGTTTTCTATACTATTGAGAAGTCCGATTTCAAAACTAATTCGAGTGGGATAAAAACATGGCTTGAAACCAAGGATAAACCTAATTTATGTGTGTGTGTGTGTGTGTGTGTGTGTGTGTGTGTGTGTGTGTGTGTGCGCGCGCGCGCATATCAAATGTGTATGAATGGTGTGCGTTTGTGTATGTGTGTACACAAACACAAGATACTTGTTGACTTGTATCTCCTCTGTGGTCTTCATGTTTTCAGAGAGATGCATAAGGTTGGGGAGAGACCTGGACTAGGTGCAGAGACTATGGAGGCAAGTCAGAATGCCGAGATAAACGCCTTATTTTTAAGACCCAGTCACCCTGCTGAGTTATGAACTCAATTTCCTTCCCAATTTTTTTTATTTGCAGAGGAAGAAGAAGGAGCCCGTAGTCTGGAACCATGCCACGTATAAGCAAGCGGTGCGCAAAGCAATGTTTGCCCGCTTCAAGGAACTGGAGTGAGAACGTCCTATACAGCATCCTGGAATGTGATTTCAGACGTCCGTCTTCGCTATCACCCATCAGCTGCCTTCTTTTTCCAGGCTGCTCTGTATAACTTTTCTTGACCTGGGAGTCCCAGTCTAAATCATTCCCTGTTAGTTTTAGCAGCATCCTGCTTCAGGGAATGAACAACACGGGGCAAGCTAGTGATACTGCCCACTGGTCTGAGATCAGTTACTGAGCATGCAGGGGAAAGGTTTCATTTGTGGTTGGTGAATGTGTTCATGTTAAGCAGCCCTATTTTTTGGCTGCGTTCAACAAATCACACTTGCAGACCCAAGTAAATGTGGATCTACATCCCGTACCCAGTGGTGAGCGTAGCTCCTTGGCAGCTTCTGACAGTGAGTACAGCTGGCTATGGCATTTTCCACTTTTTTTTTTCCCCTTGAGGGTTTACTTTTGTCTGATGGATTTCGGAGAGATTTTAAGTATTTTCTGTACAGTAGACTCCTTGTATATTATAATAGTCATAATACTGTAGCCAAATGTACCAGGCCCACTCTGTTCACCACTGAATCTTGTGTAATGTGCCAGCATTTGGTTCCAGCAACACTATAGCATTTGTTTTAACATAATGCAGTTTTTATATGATTTTTTTTTTTTGCCCTGATATGTTCAGTACATTGAATTGTGTACATTGTTTTAGTTTAAAAATGCAACAAAAAAAAACCTCTAAAATCCTTTTTGTGTCTGTAGTTTATTTTTTCATAGTGATGCGGGTAAAAGCCACGAGAGCCCCTAAATGAAGGCTATTCAAATCACGGTTGTCAAGGTCCGAGCCCTGCTGATTTTCCTGCCTGCCTTTACCTGTGGGCCAGGTGTGAAGCCTCTGGCCAATCAATCAGTAATTATTAAACTACCTGGGAGAACTGAAAACAAGGTCTGGATTTGGAATCAAGGGCTGCATTTGAAGAGCCTTGCACTAAATATTAATGTTGATTGTTTTTTTTTCAATAATTTGATATATATCAGCCAGTTCTTGATGTATTATGTGCTGATGTTGACCCATCATTAGAGACTCCCTGCCCAAATTTGGCCAATACTTTATACAGGTTCTGATTATGGTTTGCTTCTCTGGAAATAGGCACCTACCGGTGGAAACTGTCAGACAAATTGGGGATATCTCTGTCCTCAGCTGCTTCATGCCTTCTGAGCTGAGTAGCATAATGGAACCCTAAAAGTGCTACATCTTGCTGTGGGTAAACAGACCTTTACAGAAACTTTAAAAACTGAATTTGTCCAGTTTACAGAAACAGCGAAGAAAGTATCAGGAAGTTGAGGACACCACTGCTATGGCTGCAAAGCATCATGTGGGTGGAATGATTTACTTGCACTCCAGTGACCCAGCTAGCCATTCCAAAAACCGGCCATAAGAGGCCCTGGGGTCATCGTCCTGCTTGCCTGCGGCATTGTGCTCTGCAAGATGTGCCCCAGCAGGCCTCAAGCTGAGGAGGGAGGTTCACGTGCCAACAGGACCAAGGGCCAAGCCCAAGAGAAGCGAGCGTATATTGTGCATGGCAAAGGGTGAGAGTTTTAGGAAGTGCAGAGGATGTGGATGTTTAGGCAGAAAAGGTAAAAGCTGGACAGTCTTTAGGAGCAGACCAGTTAAGTACTCAAGAGGATCTCTGATGTACAAGGTCCAGATACACTGTGGCTGTTGATAGGTAATGGGCGTCTTTGGAGAAGTTTGTTCTAAAGATCTTTAACAAACTTAAAATGGTGTGGCGTGACCTACACATATTGTTGTTTTGTTAGGAAAAAATTGTCCCACAGTTAAAAGGAAAAATTAACAGCCCAAAGCAAGGAGTCGTACACTTTATTCCAAAGCACATGAACCAAACATTACTGTGAAATGAATTTGCAGGAGAACATTTTAAAACAAATTTGAGGAAGCACTTCATTACACAGCGCGTAGTTAGAGTATGGAATAGTCTTCCTGCTTGTGTAGCTCAAGCTAAAACCCTGGGGTCCTTTAAATCAGAGTTAGATAAGATTTTAACAACTCTGACCCATTAGTTAAGTTCTCCCCAAACGAGCTTGATGGGCTGAATGGCCTCCTCTCGTTTGTAAATTTCTTATGTTCGTATGAAGGCCCAGATAAGTGGAAGCAGAATGTTTCCCAAACTGAGGACAACTGGGTACGTCGACTTTGCAAATGTTTGAGGGGTTACAGTTGCTGAGTCTTATTCCATAATTGAGATGAAAATCATAACCTTACTTGTATGTAGTTCCATACAGTTTATCAAAAAATCCCAACTATTCTGAATTCTGGGGCCAGGATCTAGTTCCTCAAAAACATTCTCTTCAAACGGCTATGGTCACCAGGAAAGTTTCTATGAAGGTTGCTGCTTTTACAAGAAATTCAAAAAGCATTGGTCATTTTATCACGTACAGCCTATCATTGTATAAAATGCACACAAAGGTTAAGACTGCAAGAAAATCAGGTAGTAGAATGAACACATTTTGGATTTGTGTGATTAAATCAAGAATGCAGTTATCTCTTTGGTTGGTTGGTTGGTTGGTTGATCACATTTATTGTTTTTGGGGTATCTTGGTGTGATGTTAATGTAATTCCCAAAATTTTCATTGGGTGGCAGCAGAGCATAGTTTTTAAAAAATAAGATCCACAATAAAATTCACTGAGGGAATCTACAATCCATCCATCCATCTGACCTGGAGACTCTCCCTGGAAGCTCAAAGTACAAGGTAGGGGACACCATGGGAAGGAAGCCAGTACGTTGCAGGGCCAAAATCCGGTAGAGCTAAAACCATTCTGCCTTAAATTGGAATATTTTTATAGAGAACTCAAAAAGGACATCTAATTCCTTTTATTACATGCGGTTGGTCTGCCGTAATCATTGCTGAAAGAAGCTGAAGAATGTTTGTTACTAATGAGAAAATAGTTTTTTTTTTTTTTTTTTTATATGTAGTATTGCTTCCAGTTCATACCTTTGCATTATTGTACCCCGTTTTCCGGGGTATGGACATTGGGGCGGAGTCAAGTGACAGACCCTCTTGATTAACCTGAAGTACTTTCTTATAATTTAATACATTTGGCTTGGTTCTCACCCACAACAGACCAGCCCATACAACCAGACCTTCTAACTCTTTTTGTAGACCTAACATCTGTATTCATCTGCTCTATTCATCTGCTAAAGGTAAAACAACTTCTGTGCTTCTGTCTCCCTAAATTTGTTAAATTGCAAAAAACCTCATCCTTGTTCTATCCTCCTGTTATTGAATTGCATGGATCTGTTCAGTGTATTATGTTGTAGTATATTGTATTTTTCCCATACAGTATATAATGATGTTGATACTGTCAAGCACTGAAAGACATTAAGGTTTTGACAAGGAACACAATGGCACCTGTGGGTATTATACATTATTCCATTGTTTCTTACACTCACATGCTTCCCTGTAGCTCTGACACAATCCTCCTATTTACTACTTTACATTGCTGTTGTAGGTGTTTTGTGTATGTTATTCCATTGTGAGCTCATATTTGATACACATACTGTGTCCTGCTCGAAAAATGTGTGGTTCTTCCCATTACTAGAGGTGACCTCACTCATTTTAAGTTCTGTGCCTTGTTAAATCAATTGATGCCTGCTGAAGTCAGGTTGATGAGATTAATTAACTACTTACGGGAAAAAGGAACCTCCTTAAGCTCCTGAGACTGATACCATGCTTGTGGTAAATCCTCTTGCCTTTGTCTTCGGTTCATCAGACATCTAATCCCTTCTAACACTTAGGCTTTTTTTGTATAGTTTGCTCCTAGTCACTTTGCAGGTATGAGATGGCCTCACCCTCTCAAAAGAACTACCTCACACTGTTTTGGAAATAGAAGATTACCTGAGCTTAGTATAACTTACAAATCTCCTCTCAGAGCTTGACAGGGGCAGGAAACCAAATAACAATAGCGCATCTACCCTTGCAGGCCAACTGCTAGGATATTGAGAGGATTAGGGTTTTAGGAGCTGGGTGTTAAGGTTGCAGGTAGACCCCAATGACCACATTACTTTATGGGTTTGTAACAGACCTCCCTTCTTGGGTTGGGTGTAGGGAACTGAGGAATTTCTCCCACAAGCTAAGCTTTCAGTATGTTGTAGTGCTGTGCAGGTTGGAAGCTTCATCATGGATGTTTCATACTGCTACAAATTTTTATTGACTGATGTCTAATTTCCTTTTGTAAGATGTTTGTTATTCTGGGTTCCTGTCTAGGATATTTCCTAGCATTGTGCTCTAGGCAACGTGGGATAGACTCCACCCCATGACCCAAGCCAGGATGGATAGATGGATGGATGAGGATCTCTGGTAGCATGGTTGGTTTAACCAAGGATTTAATTTCATTGAAATTTTGAGGTACTTCAATTTTGTTATGGTCGCTGTAATTCCTTATTTCTCTTCTCTACTCTCTATCCTCAACTTCCTGCCAAATAATGTGGCTGAGAAACTATGGTTTATGTGTGATTTAACAAAAGACAATGAGTGGAGCCTTTAAGTCTCCGCAAAGTGGGCACTTCGGAATCTGCTGTGGCTTGGCTTTCAATCAAGCAAACAAAGTGCAAAAATATATATCTTAAAAATCCATTCCGTTAATAATGGCATAGGAGGGTGCTGAATGGTTTCAGTGTCGAGCATCTCAGAGTAAAACAGTGACCCAGCTGGAAAAGCACGAGCCCCTTGGAGAAAGGCCTGACCCGTTAAGAACTATTAATGGGTATAATTCACTTAACACAGCCCCTCTGTGTGCAGCTCTAGGGGCTTTTGGTTTGGAGCTGGCAGGACAGACTAGTGCCTGTCACAGAGAGCCTGTGATCTTGGCAGGAGCTTCCCAGCCAAGGTGACAGACTGCTGCCACTCAAGGGCACGAGCTGAGCCTCCTGTCCGGGGTGCCACACCTACTGCCAGCCACCCAGTTCATTTTATAGGGTGCTGATAGAGGGGACCAGTGGTGCACTGGTAGTTGCTATGTTTCTCACCAGCAATGCATTATTTAGATAATTAATGCTTGGCCTCTTTTCAACATTTATACAAACAAATAGGTGTTTGTCTACTGTCATGAATGTTAAATGTGCATTTTAAGGATGTTTCCATTTAAATTCTATTCTATTCTGCACAATATCAAACTCAGCCTGTATCGTGCAAAAAGAGGAATTCTGTCATGAAGTTGAAAAATGACTTAACTCCTGCCCCTAGGTACAGCCCATGGATATATCACAGTGTTGTGTTTTCATTCCATCCCAGAGGACATACTGCCGCTTCTATCTGTCTAATGCTACTAAGCTGTAAGGTCACCCCTCCATGGCTGCAAACTGAGTGCTCGTATTCCCTGCTAATCATCTCCCCTTCTCTCTAGCATGGTTTTGGAAAGAGGGGAAGCGAGACATTTAAATTTACGAGTTGTCAGCAACACCAGGGTTCTAAGTTAATGCACTTAAATCCAGAGATATGTTTCCCCCCCCCTCATTCTGCCATAGTGAGATCCTTGGGTCTCTTCCCTTTGCATTTCCTTTGGGTGTAAACGGTATGTCTGTTACTATCCTCCTTTAAAGCAATCAACTCCTCCTAAGCTTCCATATAAACCACTCTTGCTGACTTGCTTAGGCAGGAACAAGGTTAAAACCTTGTCGCTTACTTTTTCGTTTATGGAGGCGAATAGACTGTAAGCTTTTCTGTCAGAAACATCAGGCAGATATAGTGAAAATGTAAACCTGTACCAGAGCTTATTGGTGGTATTGCATCCCTGTACACTTAAACTGGCCTTTAGATTATCATAGCGATAAGGTAAAACCTCTTTTCTTAATACAATATCTGCTATTCAGATTTGGCTAGTCACTTGTTTGAGTGACAGCCATTAAAGCATCTACATATCTCTTTTGGGGATGGTATGCACATCAGTCAATGCCAAACATAATGGGACTTGGGACTGGTATTCAGAATGGTGTTTTCCACAGGGAGGTGGAGATCCATATAGAATGATTAATTTCATAACTAGGGGGGCTCCAACTTAAATGGAATAATTGAAATGAAGGCTCAAAAACTAATTATTAAGGGAGAAAGGGAAAACATTTGATTAAAGTTCTCAGAATGGAAAAAAACAGTGATGTCCACCCCCTTTTCATGCATTCTCTGAATCAGTCATTAGACTGAAAGGTCATATCTGTTTGTCTGCATAGTAAATGTTCTTGCAATTATGGATTCTAATATATTTATAAAATATGACATTGTGTTAAATTCATGAGTCCCCTTGATTAGAGGAATGCAGAACCTAAATGTAACCCTGGTGTAAGTGGAAGTTTTGCTTATGATATATTATTTAATGATTATGATACATTTATTGTGGCATTAAATACATAAATACGTACATTTTATATTAATTCTACATGTAGTCATGTTGCTTGAGAGCTAAGTTGTGCCGTTCTGTAGTGGGCAGCATGATGGTGAGGACTGCCACCTCACACCTCAGGGTTGGGGGTCTGTCTCCCTTCACCGCTGTGTATTTTGAGCATTTTCTCCCCACATGACATATGCTGTCTCTAGGTAATCTGGTTGCGTCTCACAGTCAAAAAAAATATATATGATTTTGTAAATGGGTGTCCGTAATTTCTCCATAGCGTTTTGAGTGTATGTCCTGTGGTGGACTACTATCCCATCCACGGTGCCACCTGCCTTGTAATAATATTAAATAAGAATTCATTATAAAGGTTAACGATTATGAAGCTAATGATTTTATAATATAGCTGAGATGCCCTATTGTAGAGACAATGTAACCATGAGATTTATTTCAAAGCTTCTTGACTTTCTTAAATTTCATATATTTCAATAAATTCTTGTAGCGTATGCAGTTTCAGTTACTTGTTTTGACTTGATATTAATCTGTTAACGTATGACTGTTATTTCAAATTCCTTTTCTATTCATCACTTATATTGGCCCTTGGGAACTGGATAGGCAACATCAGCTGAAAGTAACAAAGATGTTTTGAACGAAGACGCGAAGTATAATAATGAAAAGGCCACCATTCAATATAGTGACTATACTTTTCAAGGTCTTTGAAGGTCAGTGTTGAGTTTTGCAGTCACAAATGGGACCAAATTAATGTAGTCTGGAGGCATTTCATCTGATAGGACGGTATGATAACTAAGGGAATCACACTTAAATTACTTGTCAAGTCAGCCTTCAAATATTGAGATGTTCTGTAAGGGTCAGAAGGCTTCCAAGAATGCAACATGTGTATGAATGATTTTCAAAAGCCATGAAGTCTACAGGGTATTTTTTTTCTTCTCTAATGGCTTACTTTTTTATATTATTTTTCTTAAATGTGTTTATTGTAGGATGGTCAGGGTACATTGTCAGTTAAAATATGAACATGTGTGTGGATGGGGAGATGGATGTACAGACTCCACGGTTATTTAAAAAGTACAGTGGAAGAAGTGGCACGCATGGAATTTATATAGTAACTTTATTCTAGCAATTGCGCAGTGCTTGCAAACGGCAATTCCTTAAGAAAACCGCAGCTTAAATCCCTTTGTATTCACTCAATGGCATAATTGTTTGCCGGAGACCATTGATAATTAGGCTTGCATGATTCATTTTATGTGTCTCTTATTCTCTGTCATTAATCAGAGTAGACTGGAGAAATAGGTATTACTCGTGCATTTCTTGGTTTATCTTCTTTGTCTTCCTGTGGAGTTAATAGCTATAGACATTGCCAAACACCTTGTCCTAAGGTGCGTGTTTTCTCTCTAACCCACAAGCTTCATATGGGTACATGAATGTAATGAATCTGTTTCCTTTAAGGACCGGTGCCAGATTATGAAGTCAAGCTCCATTAGATAGCTGTGTAGACTCGAGTTTAAAAATACCTGCCTTTCATATTTTGCCGGCCAGAGATCGTCGCAGTTTTTGAATGGTTTGCATCAAGATGCTAAGTGTCGCCAATGGCCATGTACAAAGGTATGTGGAAATACGCGTTTTCAATAAAATAGTCTTTGGATTTCAGACGAGGTAAACAAAATGCGCAGGAAAAATGGCAATAAATGAAGGTTCCATATTTCATAATAATTGGGAAATAATATAATCAAAAGTAATAACCTTTTGAAACTCTCAAATAAATTTCATGTTATCTAATATTACTGAGGGACAGAACAGCATGTAAATTCTATTAGGATTTAAGGTTATTTTGAATGTTTAATGTTCTTCTATCAGACCTTTTCTTCGCAGTTCTCACCTGATCAAATGTAGAGTTTCTGGCCACAGCACACCTCCTAAGACCCAATACTGATTTTGAATGGAGGCCGTGGGGTAACTAGCGCCTGGCAGCAGTTGTAGCATGTCAGTCCAAGCTGTTTTTGAGGAGATTAGAGTCTTGAATGGGGTGGGGGGTGGGGGGAGGTGACATCATGGCTTTTGGCTTGGGAATAGACGTGATAAATCACAGTAGAACCAGTCCAGAATAAGAACGAGACCCAAGAAGTGCAAGGGAAGAGGGAGGGAGGGTGTTTGGGTTTCTCACAGCACAGAGGATATGCAACCGCATAGACAAGGGAGTAGCCTGCTAGTAGTAGGTGGTGTAGCAATGTCTGTTCTCAGAACAGCAAATCTCTGTTACATCCGTTCTCTGTTACATACTTTTTCCTCCCAAAAAATAGTCCTGAATGGTCACATTACCCCTTGTATTGTATGGGTTTTTGAACAATGGGAAAAAGTGGCTTGATTCATCTTTAGAAGGAGTAGGCATGATTCCATCATGGCAGCTGGAAGTGTTTGCTTGTATTCCCTGTGCTACTCCTCTCTGAAGCAGATCTGGGCCGCAAGTAAAAACTTTACTGGCTTCCCAGTAGATTCGAAAAATCATTGGACAATGCGATTTCATGCCACAAGTAATTTTTACTTAAGTAGCTTGATTTTTGCGTCACCATTCTTTACTTATTTGCAGACATTGCAGAAAAAAATGCTTAAGACTGAAGGCAAAAAAATAGTAGAAAAACAACTGTTTTTGATATGTATGATAAACTCCATATGTTTCCCTTTCAGGCAGAAGTAGAGTTTCTTTGGTTCTTTACTGTGTTTCTTGAGCAAAACAGAAGACAGTGGTGTGTTTGGGAAATGAAAATGGTTTCAAGGTTGCGTACCAGGAAGTGCCTATTTTTAATTATTATTTCTAGAAAATTTCCAAGTTTGTTTAAAAAATTTAAACCTGTAAAAATATGTCAAACTGAGCGCTTGTCTTCAATACGCTGGATAAAAGCAGTTGCACAGCAGTTTGGTTAGCTGTAGGAAGTCTGGAAAATACTTACCTGTCACTTGCAAATGAAGTTTTGATGCTTTATTTTCAGAGACTAAAATCAATAGAAAAGCACACGACAGATTAGTCCAATGTCTTAAGAGACCTGATGTATGCATCATTTCAGAAAATGTGTTCCATTAGTCATATGTGCTATTACATTTGTACAATGAAAACACAATTTACAATTTTAAATCAAATTTTATTAATTTTCAAAGTTTTCAGTTATATGTGCAACACTTTCTGCCATGTATATGTGTGGATGGTTTGCTGAAGAAGCAGGCGCCTTTTTCTAGCGTACAAGAGACTTTCCGTATTACATTAACCCTTCAGCACGCTCAGATGTGTAGGAGAGCATTTTATACTGGGCGAAAAGTATCCCCCCAACTCCTATGCCCTTGAGCATCCATATCATTGTTAAACTGGAATTATGTTGAGTCTGTGTCTTCTGTCATGAAAGTTAGGATTGCATAGTGTTCGGTGTTTGCTTTCTCAGTGTTAAGGTCTGTTCACATTAAAAGACATGGAAACTCGGCAGCCTGCCTTGGAGGTATAGAATGTGGCAGGATAGACAGTAGACAGCATACCGCCATCAGTCCTAATACACTCAAGGCAAAAGCACTCCATATTTATATACTGACAGAGTTCATTTTCTGAGGGAATGATGCAAAGTATATGGCATATGAACTTATTTTTAATTAAATGCTGTCCTAGCTGCTCAAACCATCAGATATTAATACTGAAGAAGCACCAGCGTGTTGCTTTCAATGCCATTAAAAGTGTTATGAAAAGTGATGAGTAAAGGTGAACCCATTTACTGCCTAACAATACTGTGTTTCAGGTGTTGGTTAGACACTTGCCAATTGTTGACTAACACATACTGTAGATCAGCACTAATTAAGTTAATGGATTACCTCATCAGGTACTTGCTTCCAAAGGTAAAATGAGAGTAGCATTTAAAGCACTGAATGTGTGCAGTAAATATGTGCAAATTCCTTAAACGAGTTATGAGCCCTGAAGAGAAAATGTTTATCTTATCTGATCTTATTCCTGCAAAGGCTTGGAGGAAGTTGGTGTTTTGCTGCATAGAATTTATTTGAAAGCAAGAAGCAATCAAGCAGCTTTTTGAAATGTCGATGCTAATTTAAAGCCTCAGTTAATTACAGGAGTTTGGTACTCTCTTGTCACAACAATGTGCATCACCACATATAATATTGGCTGTATTCATTTACATACAAATGATTTGATGAGAATGTCAAGGTCACCACTGTTTCAAAAGCTTCTGCATAAGTACCAGTCTTTTTCCTGATCACAGGTGTGTTCTCCTGATACTGGATAAAACAAATATGCTTGAATGTCTTCCTTTTAACCGAGTATTTTCCTGGCATTAAGTTTACTGGCACAGTGCACGATTAGCTATTGTGTTTTCTGATTGGAATAGAATTTCCAATATAGGCAGTACAATTTTTCAGCAAGACAAATGCAGTTGGGCTCAGGCCAGGAAAGCGTATTCCACCATTGTACAGTAGGTGGTCCTTATCATCAATAAATTACTGGCACCTCGGTGCCATTGTGGACGTTTCCTACTGGCCTTCACACGGTGACGATCTGGATTATCAAGCTTTGTCCATTTTTCACAAAGGGATTCATTTCTCATCTTAGTCCTATGTGCAGTTGCCTGGAGAAAGTTTAGCCATCTTTGTCCTCTTGCGAAGCGTGGCACTTCCTTGCATTCTTGGAGAGGTTGCCCATTCACTATCACCATTCATGCTGATCCTGTTCGTTTCCTAAGAGCTGATTGATGGGCAGTTTGCTTTTATGCCAAAAAAGTATAAGTTCTCACTTCCATTCAGCAACTCCTTTCAACATCCTGTCATTATTATTATTATACACTCATGAAAAGTAATTATTTCCTTATAATTTATTTTCAAATGGGTTCCCGTCAAACTAGTTTGCTTAATATTTTGGCTTATTGGAATATTATAGTATATTACAAAATTATGCATTATATTGGGATAATTCACTTTAGTTAATAATTGACCTACATGCCATCCGTTATATACCTTTCTATTGAGTCACATTTGCAATGACAATAAGCTACTACATGTTCCTTATGTTCAATTTCCCTTGCCTTCATTTACTGATACAGTGGCGATGTCAGATTTTACTCCTTATCAGTCTCACTACATTATTTAGTCCACATTAACATATTTAACCAGTTATTACCAGATTGCAGTTTCTCCTGCAGGCTGCACATCGCTTTAGTTGTATTACTGAAGCCATTTTTGGTCCTTCTTTGATACAGTGTATTTTTCTGGAACAAAATCAGAGCAGAGCGGTATTTTGAAGGCCCTGATAACAGTGTCTGAGGCACAATGACAGGATCTATTGTTGCTTATGAAAGCTCAGGGAATGTTTTTCTACAGCTGATGACAGGTATGAAGATGAGTTCAACTGAGTTGATTTATCAAAGTAATTTCGCCAAGATGTCCGGAATTCTTATGCACTATAAGCTCTATCTGCTAACTTTGTATCTATAGAAATAGTTATATCTGTAAGAGTAATCTACCTGGCTCAGCCTACTTGGACTTATTTCCAGCTGTGAGAAGTGAGGGTCATATTTCGTTAGCGGTGGTCAGGGAAAAAGCACTGATTTTTTTAACACCATGTGTTGTATAACATGAGAATACCAGTCAAGTGAGGTTTAAATATCTGTGTCAGTGGCTGCAGGAAAAGCTGTACGGACTCAAAACTAAACTTCTCATTTCACTGTTTTTCATTCAGGCTAGGAAGTGTCTTATCCTTAGGCTTGTTTGTCTAATTAAACACCTCTCTGCTGTATTTCTGACAAGGGAAAGTTTTGACATGGTTGTCATGCGATATTAAATAATCTGTGCTGGATTTGATGCTTTAGTGGGCCCATATCATGACAAAAGAGATTGTGCTGACATCATATGTGAGGCCAGGAGTAGAGGAGAAGGATCATAAGGCAGTGTCTCTTTGAGTCCAGCACGTATCACTTCCATATCCCCGTGGAGAAGGTTACTGATTAATGGGCCGAGCCTGTTGGCTTTGATTGGACCAAGTGAAGCATAATGAAGAGGCAGTTGGACCTAAAGGAAGTGGGGGAGGAAGAGTGAAATCTGTACCTGCCAACAAACACTAGCCGCACTCTAGTTTGAGAGCGAAATTTGTCAGAGCTGTGGGAAATAGCCAGAAGATGTGGGCCTTTGTTTACATCAACAAACAGTTTTGTTCTGCATACACAATGAGTGAACGTGCAGGCGGGCACCCCAATGCAGCTGGAGACATTTAATGAAAGTGTGAGGGTCTGATTATTACCTGTGCACTCATGCGTTAAAGTAATTGTATGAATGATGCACCAAGATCTCCCCAGAGAATATATATGAAAAAATATATATTCCAAGTTAGGTCAGATTCAATACAAATGAAATATTTTAACATTGTGAACTATGTATTTGATATATTTAAAGTCTTACACATTCCAAAATATACAATATATGATGACAAAATGTAAAAATGTTATATGTTATTAATGAAGAATAAATTATGTGTTAAAGTGCTGTAAATACCCGAATACGCTGAATTGTGTCCATTCAAAGGCTTGTAGTTAAGGGCCTCAAACAAGACAAAGAATGGTACCAGCACACCGTTTAATGCCCCATGGCTGTTTTTAATTATAAAGTGACGGCATGGGAATATTTTGCTGCATAACCAGTCTTGTACATTAAAATAAAGTACGACATTCATTTTCAGAAAAAAAAACTCATGGGTATCTCAATGTGGATACCTGTGGGTTCTGTCTATTAGCCTCCCACATGGCGTCCTTCACCGCAAAAGCAGCATTTCCAGTGAGTCGCGATGTGCAAAACTAACAGTATCCCCTAGCTAGGCTGGGCAGACGATTCAGCACCACAATTCACACTTGCTGAATCCATATCTCAGTGCTGATAAATCTCTCTGTCTTCAGATGCTGGCCCTGGTCTTTTTCTAACCTGATTTGACTCTCCCTAATAGAGTGTAATCTCTTAACAGTGGGGAGATTAACGGTGTCTCCCAATGGGCTCCAAAGGCCTGAGAGTCCATGCAAAGGGCACGACTGATAGCGAGGCATGATCTACTACCTGCAGTTATAATTGTGGAGGAAAGAAATGGGGAAACCTTTTTTGTGTGCACTCCTCTGGTTCACTGCCAAACCTTGGAGTGGGAACATCTGTACTGTACCAGTGCAATGGAGACTCAAGTCAGTTGAGTAGGAGGGAGCTTGAAATACTGGATACAGTAAACATTTAGTTCAGTCCATTCCTTGAACTATAAGAGTGTTTTAACCCCCAGACAAACCCTAGCAATGCACTACAAGTTTTAAGGTAGCTTTTCGGGCATGCCATTGAGTAGCCAAGGTTCATGTGATATGACAGAGCTTTTGTAATCGGAAAATGACGCAGATAAACTTTGACCAACTTTACAGTGGGGGAACAAGCTCTGTAAAAAGTCATGTAAACAGTGAGAAATCAAATTGAGGAATAAAAGGAAGGTGGATATGTGCCCTGGAAGAACAAAGAACACAGCATGACAAGCCATATGGATTTATGAAGATCCTAATGACCTGGAAGGAATTATGTCTAATTGTTACTACATTACTGTAGTTCGTAGGATGAGAGTGAGACAATGATATAAGTAAAAGTGAAAGAAGCTTGTTTTCTATTGCCCCTGTTCTCCACACTTTCCAAATACCAAAGCAAACGTTGTTTTACTAAGTTGTCTTAAACTCATAAAGACTACTTTGAGAAACACATTAAACAGCAGTTTTTTACCCTCAACATTTCATGATATGGCTAAAATTACGCTATAGCTCTTTTTTCATTAACTTCGTGTAACTGTAATGTGTATGTAGCTGTGGTATGTTTGATAATGATACTGACTAATGGTTTCCCATTATAGCTGAAGTGTTGCAGATGTGGTAAATGGAAGTATGCACATGTCATTGGGGAGTGGAGCGAGAATGGCCATCATGTGGCCAAAGTTTTTGCCTTGATTAGTAACACCTGTCCTGCAAACATAATTGGTGGTTCAGTTTGTCTTTTCCTCATCTGTTAAAACAGTTTCTATATTTCCCTGTTTGCATTTTTGTGGTGTTTAATGTGTTCCTGTCCCATTCCTTGTCATTGTCCCCAAAACCCTATACTCTAATAAAGTGGGATTCCACATACACTCTCCATGTCATGTAGTGTGGAGATATTTGTTAGCATAGAATGAATGGAGTGACTAGTGGCTGGTTCTCATCTAATTGCTATGGTTTTTATTATTTTGCTTTATAATTTGGTAAATTCTGTACAATATGGTTTGACCAAATTTTAAAGTAGATTCTGTCAGCACAACAACAATGTATCCCACCTCACACCCCATCTAATCCCTAGTCCTTCCATATCCCCAATCTCTACCTCTAGCCCCCCTACACTTGACTTGGGTGATATATAATTTTTCATACTGTCATACCATCTGTGCCTTATACTGTAGTAAATCGTATTTAGATGGTATTCAAGAACAATGCTATTCCAGTTTTCTCAAAAGCAATGCTATTCCGACAAATACTTTTTGAGTTATCATGCTAACAGGATCAAGTGCCTGAAACTGCCCTTTCCTTTGCTATTATTATACAGGACTGCCTCAACTTTGGTGTGATCTGTCTCAAAATTTGAACAGTTCCCATTCTTCACCCTGAAAGTGTTTCAGCAGTTTTGAAATAATTCGTGAAATACTTTTTGAGTTATCGTGCTAATGAGAAAGTGTCTGTGGCAGCGGAAAAGTTGCAAAACCATGTGTATTCCCTTTCCATGGAATACAGTCAGCGCCGCCCCTCCCTACATGCAGAACACACGCTGTGCGTAGGGCCCCACGATCCATGGGAGGCCCCATTTTCTGCAAAAGGATGCATTCTCTGCAAATGCACACAGGATGCACATCGCTGCCGTCAGGCGCTCATAGAGCACCAAGTCAGCCCAAGGCAGGAGAGAAATAAAAGAGTTGAGTAATCTGACACCGCACGTGTTGCCGCAATAATTGACAGCACGCAGCATCTGACCAATCAGCGGTCAACTGCGCCGACAGGCAGTTGGATCCATGCAGGTGGAGAGATGGCCTCCAAACAGCAATATGAACCGGGAGCAAGCAAAATAAAGAAAAAGTCAAAACAAGAGGAGGCTCATGCTTCACTTGAAGGTGGGTTTGTTGTTGAAATAAAAACAAAAACTTTGTGGCATAAAGACCCCAACTGCTACCCTGCTAATCATGGGGCAGAAGAGAGGATAATTCTATCTAGATGTGGACTGGAGATTAAATTTTCCAGCGGCCCTGATTATCATTTATTGAATGTCTTGTTAACTGTATTTTGTAACGGGTACTCCCAGCACCCTAGTTCTTTGTACTTGCGTATACCCTGTAAATGATGTTGAATAACAACTTACGAAGATTTCATGTTACGAACAGCCTTTCGCAACGTAACTCGTTCGTAAGTAGAGGACCGTCTGTACTTGCTACCCAGATAAATAGGATTAAACATTGTCTTTGACTGCCTAAAACTTTTGCACGGTACTGTACTTCCAGTCTTTATGATAATGTGCAAAAATTTGGTAACTATTTAACATATTAAGAAACATATCATTGGAACAGAACATCTTACATTAATTTAGCATGAAAGTGGATTTTATGATCATTTATGTGGGGCCTACAGCCCCAAATCCTTACATGACTGGTCCCCAGGACAAATAAGTTTGATAAACACTGCTATAACTAACACATTTTCAGCTGTGTCAAGTGAAACAATCTTCTTTTTCCTCTGGCAATTTGTCTGCTTGTGAAGAAAATTAAATAATTATTTATTTTGACATGACCAAGAAAAACAAATGTCATAAATAGTGTCATTGTTCAAAAGGAATATAGAGCCAGTGTCTGCACCTATTATAATTTTGAAATCAGTTTAAAACATGGACCAACCAATCAAATGGAAGCTAAAAAGTAAATTTACAAGCTAGATTTCTCAGTGTGACTGAGAAGGATGGAAAATATAATTGAGATATTG
Source organism: Isichthys henryi (assembly GCA_026776945.1). Classification (NCBI taxonomy): domain Eukaryota; kingdom Metazoa; phylum Chordata; class Actinopteri; order Osteoglossiformes; family Mormyridae; genus Isichthys; species Isichthys henryi. The sequence continues at coordinate 25,187,305 of JAODJX010000109.1, forward strand.
ATTGTAAAAAGTATTTCATCACTCTCTCACCGTTTGAATAAATCTTTAGCCCATAAAATGGCCAACATAATCAAGAGAAATAGTTACATGATTTCGTTTGCCTTACAATTTATTTTGTAAAGGCCAACAAAGCTCTACATTCAAAAGTAGCTAAGCTTTAAAGGCTCCCCAGGTTAGTTTTGTGAGAACTGGTCTTCCTTGACAAAATAATGACCATCACACCTCAGGACACATAGGGATTAGAGATATGTTTAACAGGCAAGCACATTTCTCAGTTTTGAATTTTACTCTGAAACGGGGAACATGTGGAAAATGAATCCATGATGGAAAGTTCAGCACAATGAATTCTGCATAATGTCTTTTGGGAAGCACAGCGCAGTTACACTATAACCCGATGGGCATAAATATTGAAAGGTGGAGGTAGTGGCAAAATCCACTTAAGTATACTTTATATATATATTTTTAACTCCCATTTCTGTAGAGTTAAGAATTGCAGTTAGGCTAGCTGTCATGTCAATGGTGCCTGCAGTGTGTGATGACTGCAATCATGTGTGTGATTGTGTGTCTGTGTGTGTGTGTGTGTCTGGGTCATGCATACAATATATTACATTGTGGAGACTAAATGTTCCCACAATGGAATAAAAACCTGCTATTTTTAGGGATCATTTTTATGGTCCCCAGATTATAAAATCTGTGCCTGCAATCAAAAAACTAAAAATGTCAAAAGTTATATATTTTCTTTGCTTACTTATGGTTAAGGTTTGGGCTGGGTAGGGGTTATTGTTGTCAATGTTGGGATTAGGATTTTTCCCATAGAAATGAATGGACAGTCCCCACAAAGATAAACGTGTGTGTGTGTGTGTGTGTGTGTATGCGTGTGTAAGCGTGTGTGTGTGTGTGTGTACAAACTGTGATGGATTGTCATGCTATCTTGGGCGTCTCCTGTACTGCCTGTGATAGGCTCCAGGTCCACATGGAGGAAGAGGTTTCTAGTCGTTCCCCAATTACGTAAAATGATGTTTAGTATTGGTTCATTGATCAGGTTAACAAATTATGAGCCTGTTTACTGTATAAGGCTCTTCATATATGTTTTCAAATTTATAATTATGTTCATTAAAGGAAATATGTATTCTGATAAGATTATTTAAATCAATGTTGTAAAAATATGTTTAAAATCCTTCCTTTTTCACTTTGGCAGCTTGGGAAATACGGCTACAATATATTTGAGTACATTTTAATACAGTATAAACGTATTACCAGAAGTTAATGGGAGAAGCATGTGTAGACATGCAATTGCTCTTCCACTAGCAAGAAACCATTACACATGATTTGAAATGACGACTTCAAAAGACCAAATATCTTTCTTTGTAAGTTTGGTGCTCAAATCATTAAATTGAAATTTTTAATACCGCAAATATAATTTTTTTCACAATCCAAATGCTTTGGGACCATCCTGTGGCAAACAAGAGTCATAAATCAAAAACGTGGATTTGTCTACTGAAAGTACTCAAAAAGTACTAAATACTTTTTCTTAGAAGACTTAAATTAGTGACTAGCTTCATGCTAAGATTGCCTGAACATCATAAGCAAAAATATGTTTTTCTAGCTTTGTTTCCTGTAAGTGCATTAAATTCCTCAGTGTGTCTGCCATGTGTTTACTGTGATCTCATTACTCAAAATCATTCACTCTCTACAAGGGTATACTCATTCACTCTTTACAAGGGTATACTCATTCACTCTCTACAAGGGTATACTCATTCCTAACTTCTCTCTTTAGAATCCTGTGGCCATGTAACCCCACCTTTCTATCTGACTTTATCCAGGGGTTTTTCTTCTCCAGGTTAGTGGGTCCCTCTTCAGACAATCAGTCCAGCCTGTTCTGGTCCTATTTATCAGACTCTTCACTGCAAAACCATTCTGTCCCTGTTCTTGCAGTTCTTATGTATTTTTTCCTGTATTTTCCACTACATTTTTCATGACGCATCCACTGTATCTGGTACCATTTTTCCTGAAAAGCACCTTCATCCATGGCAATATTTCTATCGTGGGATAAAGGGAAAAAGATGATCTAAAATCTATCCCAAGAAGCAAAGGCTGTAAACCAGAATCCTGCTCCACCTAGCAAAGGATGATCAGACATATATTCACTCATTAGTCTATTGTAACAATCATTCTTACGAAAACATTTTTTGATTAAAGAAATCAATGAGTCGCGCAAAGCTATTCCTGATTTTGAAGTCAGTACCCCAGAGCTGTGATGCAACAGCATTTAACCCTGAGTTGCTCACAGTGTTCCTGTGGGTTGTTCCTCAAATCCCCACTTCAACATGGGGAGAACATGCAACTCCATACACATGGATCCATGGCAGAGACTCAAGCTCTGGTCCCAGAGGTGTGATGCAACAGTGCTAACCACTGCATCACCTCATCAGAACTATATATGAAACCAATGTATATGTTTAAACAGATCGTTTTGATATACTTCCTTCTTTAAAAGTGCAACAAAGTGAAAAAATGCAAAACAAATTCCCAGTAAGACCAGACTGTAATGTGAACTAATAATGTACATCTGTCAGTGGTTTCCATAGCAATCTGTTACAGTAAAATCCAGTTATAACAGACTTCAAGGGACCTGGAGAAACAGTCCGTTATATCCAAAGTCCGTTATATCCAGAATTGCTGTATGCCCAGAACACAACTACAGGACACCATTAACTCATGCCACACCCCAGCAGACACACTTGTGGTATAGCTTACTATCTTGTAAATGTAGTAATCCAACTTTACCTGACTAGATGTGTCACTATTAATAATCCCGAATACATATCTGCGCTGGATATCACCGGCAAAACTACAGCTAAAAGCAGCCCTGGGGACCAAATTATTTGTCCGTGATAAGCAAAATTCCATTATATGCGAGTCTGCTGTATCCGATGCTTTTCCTGCATGTTCTTAAAGGCGCACAGCTGGGACCATTGGACCTCGTCCATTATAGATGATATTCCATTATAAGCGAGCCCACTATTATGGAATTTTACTGTAAACATGTTTGCCATTGATAAGCCAGCATGACATATACAGGTACACCAAAAAAGTCTGGATATGAACAAATTTCGGGAGGTGGGGGAGCAGGAATTTGACTAGTGTCAAGGAAACATTCGCTTCAAGCTCTGCGTGGAGCACTGGTCTCCTAATGGTTAGGGAAGCATGCTTGTGATTGAAAGGTTGCTGGTTCAAGTCCCCAATCAGCAAGGTACCCCTGAGGTACCCTGAGCAAGGTACTGCTCCCTGGGTGCTGAATTAGCTGCCCGCTGCTATGTCACGTAAGTGTTAAATGCAGAGGGCATGTATCATTCTTGTGTGCTGTAGTGTGTCAACAGTTAATCACTTTCATGATGGAATTTACGGGATGCAAACTATCATTTTCTGTCCCCTACTGGGGTCAGGAAAAATACTGTTTCTAAACAGAGAGCTTTTTAAAAGAGGAGTGAACTCTTCATCCAGGGGCAGTAGAAAAGGAACCAGGCACAGCCTTAGGGATGTTGACAAAGGGTGCTGGGCTAACCTGGAGTTAAACTAGAGCTTATCAATGATGAGGTCAGCAGTTTCCCAAAGCATTGTTAGGGGAAACTGAGCAGATGTACAGCCCATTCCGACATCACAAAGGTGGAATATCTGACCTTCCACTTCAAAACCTTTCACCTCATGAAGGAAAAAAAAAAAACATTAAGATCATTTGACAGATTCCTGTATGGAAGAAACTTCCAAGTATTTTTCCTGGAGCTTGTAACCAGGAAATGTAAGGTTCTTATTCATTTGATATGAGGTGGTGACAGAAGTACATATGCTTTAAACACTGCACGCATGTTTATATTACATTACAAAATAGGAAGTTAGCAGATCTGGAGGAAGAAAAACCAGCTGTGCTAAAAAAAATAATAATGACATCACCTCAGTCCATCATTAAATTTTTTACATTTTGAACTGAACGCGGAAGGAATTAACAGAAGAAATAAATCCAGTACTTTTAGATGAGGTCTGTATGGAGTGTTAATTTTTTCAGTCCTGTTTTATTGGCTGAAGGAAAAGGAAAATGAAGTTATTCAAAGCTGCATTTGAGGGTGAAATCATTTGTTAGTGTAAATTGAAAAATATTCAGTTTGCCAGTAACTGGTAAACTGTATTAACAGGCTTTATTTGTAATAGACATATATGACAGTTGGAGTTATTTATAAATACAAGTTGTGACATGAACACCAAAACCATAATTTATTCCCTAGTGAATAAAAAGTTTTAATGCTGGAAAAAATGACTTGAATGCTAAATGTTTCTCATAGCCTGCCAAGATCCATCCACCATGTCGCCCAATATGGATGCACTGAGTGGCAGTTGTTGAAATAGCTGCCAGTTCAATAAAACCTCACAGAAGTTCTTCTAAGAAATATCAACAATGATGTAAGCAAAAGTTCACTTGAGTAAACCGAGTAAGTGCTATTCCTCAACATGCAATGCATCAGTCAGGCAGCTTCCCAAATAATCCTAAAAATACGATGGAGGGAATATTATGCATAAAAGCAACTAGTTCTTAATTTAAAATTCTATTTTATTTAAAATGGTTTTCTTGTGAATTGTAAATCTTTCAATATATCCATAGTACTGAAAAATATCCTGATATAATTCACTGAAGAATAACAGGTGATCAGAGAACCTTGGAATCTACTTGAAAGCCATTATGCTTGGGCTTATCTTGAGTCAACAGCTGAGTATTTGGATACTCGCTGGATATTACTGCATGCGGCTGGCTTTTATCATGGCAACAGGTAGATAAGCGCATGGTTCAAAAGTGCAGAAAACTGAATAATTCACTGAAAAGTTTCTCAATCATCAGAACATCGCAGGATTAATCTATTAATTTGATTTTTAGAAAATAGGTTTATGCGGAATGGAAATACAAGAGTGTTCTGTTCGAATCTGGTTAGACACAGAAGACAATGGACATAAAAATCCAATTCAAGGCACCCAGTCAGGCCAGATTGCCTTTCCTTGGTACCCTAGACCTGGCATTTTCTTGTCCGTCTATGGTCTGTCTTTTGTAGCCTATTAAATATACCCCCAGAAAGGCCGTCCCTGTCCTGTCAGCACCGGTGCTCACTATGGCCTCTACTTATTTCAGCTGCTTGGGGAGCTGTAAATGTGCTAACAGAACACAAGTGCTGGTGGCCTAGCATGCACACCTGTTCCCTTATTCTACAATCAAAGTCCAATGGCCAACCTCCCCTAAGGCCGTGTCAAACTGACTGCTGCTGGAGTCTGAGGATGCTGACCTTTATGACTTGGCAGACGGAGAGGGACCCCTTCCTTGAATAGTTCCATAATGCACATCAGCATGTTATATTAAAGCAGTGTAGTTAAAGAACACACGTATTTCACCATTTCTCCTGTGGGGGGTGGCAGACCGGGGCAGGATATTCTGTTGGGGGGGCAGATGCGTCTGACCTTAATGTCCTCCAAGTATTGCTTACCCTAGATTGCCAGCATTAAGAAGCAGTATAGGTTGAATTGGTGAGAAGGTCAGTTTAAAGGATTGTTACTAACATCACTGTTCTTTTTTTTTTCTTTTCGTATAAAGCTTCTCCTAACTCTAGTGATCTACAGCCATAGTGTTGACAGCTGTTTGTCTTTCATTTTCTAAGAACACACCTACCACAAACATTTAAGGAAGTTTGTGTCAGGCCACGTTGTCAATAAGTGTGAATGTGTGAGTGATAGTATGTGAGCTCTCATCCTGGGATATTCCCTGCCTTGCACCCGTAGTTCCTAGAATAGGCTCCTACGATCAGAACAAGTGGAATTGAATGAATGAATGAATGAATGAATGAACATCTGCCATGCAAGCCTGAATCCTGGACAGACAGGAAATGATCCCACCACCTGCCCCAGGAGTAGTGAAGTATCACCAATCAGTTTCACAAAATGGAGGCTTATGTTTCAGTTCCCAGGAGGGAGACAATTGTAGCCGCTTTAATAACAATGACTTGCAATTCGTCAGTAAAATACAGAGCTGTATAGATGTGTATAATTGTGGGTTGTTTTTCGGTAAATGTATCAGCTAAGTTCTCCAACGTCGCTTAACATAATCTGTTTGCTTTTAAAAGGAATGACTGAAATCGTACAGTCAGTCAGACACTGTATATGTCTTGGCCTAAGGAAGAACAGCCTGCAAATGTAACAGATTGATTTGCTATATTACCATAATTATGTTTAAACAAAGGCATTACTCTCAGTTACCAGCCATAGCTGCATAAGTAATGGTGATTTCTAATTCTGTATTAGAGAGAAATATTTTGCTCACAAGACTCGCATACTTTTTAAATTACTTGCAGTTAATATAAATTTAAATAGTACTGGTTAGCAGCTCATTGGCCTTGGGCTACAGAAAGGAGTTTTTCCTTTTCTCTCCGCCATCACCCTCCAGCTTTCACTGACTGCTAATATTGTGTAAGGTTAATTGCTTTTGACTCAATCTGTAATGCCCTTTTCAAATTGACTTTGTAGGATACGTTTTACATCTTCAGACATGATGAGTTGCAATCATTTAGATTGTATAGTAATGTTTTATAACTTGACTGCTACAGAATGGGATGCCATTCTGAAACCAGCTATTATGACAAGAACAGAAGGTATAAAAAGCACTATATTTAAAACCTTGCTATAAATGACTCTTTTTCTGTCATTCTTGCTCCAAGTCTTTCAGTTCCTAATTCTGCTTCTCTCACCAGAAGTTTAACTTTGATGCTCAGTGCTGCTCCTAGCTTGCTAAGCCAATTAGTGTCAATAAGAATGACTCCATTCAATGAGCAATTTTTGACATTCATTTATCTTTCTTCAGACAGGTATTTATTTTTGCACTCTTCTGTTCGTGTTATAACTGAAGAAAACCCTTTATGAAATCATTTCTGTACATGTTACATCACATTTTGCGATGCAATTATAGCTGTACATGCCAGACTTTGAGACTCTCCTGCAGGAAAAATTCCACAGTCTCAAATCTCAATTTTTATTCGTTGAGAGAAAGACCTAATCCCAATTTTGGCTATGGTCAAGTAACTTTAGTAAACTAAATGCTAATATAGAATTAACCATTACTTATAATATAATGTAATTTCATGATCCAAGATTATTTGAAATTGGTCTGAGACTGGGTAGAAATGACTAAATTTTCATAATAAATATTTGAAGACAAAACAAACATGACTCATCTTTATTTTGTATTGGTTCCACTTTTTTTCATAACAATAAACAAAAATGTCTTTACTATGCCATTTAGTTAGTTTTTCTTTTTCCATTTATCTCAGTTCTGTTCTTTCTCATTCAAGCAGACTTAGGCACGTATGTGTACTCACAACGCATGGTCATGTCGGGAGGTCGTGTTGAGCTCAGCTTCACGTCCACCTGGTCCTGGTCGCCTAGAAAGGGAGTCTTGCCCAGGGAATGTGTTGGAGCTGTCATCAGGATGAATAATGAGCTCTGGGGCTGAGAGGCAACCAGTGTTTAGCAGTGTAATAAGGACAATAATAACTTCCAAATCAAGCCAAGGCTTCATGGCAGAGGTGTAACCAGACCTGGACTTTGTATAACAACAGTGGGGGTAAGTGGGCCCTTGGGAGTGGGGAGGCAATCTGCAATGAAGGCTACAACAGTAGTTGGCCTTGTGTATGAGACTGAAGCGTCATATTCCTGCGTAAGTCAGATGCCATTAAAATCTTTGCATGCTTCTAAGAAGTGACATTTAGCCTAAGCACCATGTGATCAACGGTGAAACAAAACCTAAGCAAGCATTGTTATGGTAATAATCCTTACATCTGAAGTGTCTTCTCATGTGAAATTGAAATAAAAATGAATATATGAGCAAGTTAATTTCCTACTGACATCCATTCTATTATTCAGAGTATTCTCAAGTACTCAGGATGGGGATCAACACAACACACACGACCTTCAGACCTAAATGCAAAGTGCAAATCTTTCTGGGGAATAAAGCCTTTTTATCCCAGTGATTGACATGTTAATGCTTATTGTTTATAACTATGAACTTCGAGGAGCTGATAGCTTTATGATGCCATTTGTCTCCCTGGTACTTGTTCTGCATGCCGTAATATTCGAGCTCTCGGTACCGCAGACTTGCAGTTGATCATCTCCGTAGATCATTTGCAGCTGGCGGCTTTGGGGTCATTTTTGAGACGGAGAAGAAGCAGCAGAATAAACCCACGCCCATCTTTGTCCCCCCCCCCCCGGTTCATGTGGTGCCCTTGTGCCACTGGTGCAGCTGCCCTGGTGTAAATCACATGGAGAAACCTGATCAGGCAGGCCTCTCCATGACTCCAACCCTGCTGCCTGGCCGTGCACACAGCTGCCCACATCTCCTCTCCTCTCAGCACCATGACCTGAGCCAAATTCATAATAGTAATGAGAACAATACCTATTACCATACACCATTTTTCTCCCCCTAATATGCTATGATAGATAAAATGACATGGTTTGTATTTAGCTTTCTTTGTATGATTTCTCTGTGATTTTCCATTTTTTATTTATTTTTTTTATATGAAATTTGAAAACAGTTTTACTTTGTATCCCACTTATAAATAATATTGCCTGAGAGGTTACAGAACATTGAAGGAACTTAACTGACATATAAACAAATAAACATCCAGTGTGAAGTATACATGTTTTATAATTATTAGCAGCTACTTGAATAATAACTAATCTGAATTACTAATCTGTCTTCTAACCTCTTTTAACCCTGAATTAACCTCTATTTACCACATTTTACCATTTTAAGGAGTCCACGTCCAATCAGATTGTTGTCCCATACAAATTCCCAACATGTCGTTATTACCCGTCAAGTCTAACCTTTCCATGGCAATTCATATTTCTTTTGTCAGCTTCTGCAAGCGGAGACCTTCTTCAAATCAGCCGACAGCATCTAAAATTACACCTTCCTTCATGGCAATTTAAGTGTCAACTGTCACTGTCTGTACCAGCTCCGTGTCCTGTGACAGGCTTTAATTATCATAATTTTGATTCCATTCTCCTGCTTAGATCTTTAAAGAATGACGGAATTGCAACAGTTTATCCAGTGTAGGATGATGTATGCAATACATATACGAATAGATATATGAGAAAATATGTTTGCAGCTATGACAAATGAGTAGATTTGACATTTATTTGATTTTACTAGTTTATTGGGCATATGCATCTTGTAGGTGCCTAGTGTGTGCTTCAAACGCATCTCATTTATCCTAATATTACAATCTGATATTACAATAGAGACTTGCGTAAGGGTATTGGCCTGTTTCCAATGATATTCTTCTTTAGTTTCCCTTATTAAACACAGAACAGCAGAAGGATTACGTTTCTTATGTACCCCAGTCAAGATTCATTGCCAACCACAACAGAGTTCTAGTCATACAGGGAAACGGCGCCAGGTTTAAGCCTTCACACAGAGTCCCAGTCATTCCAGTACAATGAAATGGGCTCCAGTTCATCCTTTAACTGGAAGGTGAGAGCTTTCTCAGAGATTCCCAAGGAGTTGCGGATGGACTCTCTTTCATGAATCACTAGTATCTGCCATTATATTCCAGCTGCCCATATTCTGTTTGAAAATACCAAACAGGTTGGGTAACACTTTACTTGAGAGGGCACAAGTAACTTAGTAACTCAGTTACTACTCAGGACAAATCATGAGCATCATAGTAACTGCATGAAATACACGAACCATTATGATTGATTCATTATGAACAAATATGGGATCAGTGTATAACTAACAATTAGTTTCTGGTTAATTAATACATTAAGTTAGGGTGTACTACTCCAAAGTGTTACCAAAGATTGAATTTCATAATTATCCTCCTTCTGTAACTGCTCATCCTGTTTGGGGTTGCAGGGGGGTCTGGAGTCTATGGAGAGGGAACCACCCAGGGTGGGGCACCAGCCCATCACAGGTCACACTCCATTCACTCATACATGCTCAATTTGGCACCAGAGTACCCAGAGGGAAACCCAAAACAACACAGGAAGAACATGCAAACTCCACACGCAGGGAACCATGGTGGAGACTCGAACCCGGGTCCCAGGGGTGTAAGCCAACAATGCTGACCACTGCACCACCATGATACCATAGTGTTGTACTTATTGAATGGAAAATCATTTATTTGATGGAATTACCTACTGATACCTGAAAGTTTTTCCAGTGCCTTGGGTTTTAGGTATATTTCACTTAGGTCTATTTAATGATGTGATGAAATATTGCATAATCATAGAGGTCTTATCTGCTGTGTGGAGAGAATATCACGTTTTCCTACCTCTTATAGTTTTCGTTTGAAAGCTCTGCAGCGCTGTGTATTTCAGCATTTACATTCCGGTGATGACTTATTCGGTACAAAGTTTTCTTGGAATTTGAGGTGCATTAAATCTTCATGCCTTCTTTTTGTATTTTTTAACAAGATTTGTTGTAGCCAATAAATTTTGTAGTCTCTCGGGTCAGCGTCTGGTCTTCTTTCTCTGCAGCATTGTCATTTTGGCTCCCTCTCTTAATAATGACTATTTCTGCAGGGAATCCGCAGAGAATTGTAAAATGCTTTACTGTTATCGTCTGCTCAGAGTCCAAATCATGTAACCCGTCTCTGACAATGAACCAGACAAAGGCCGCCCTTCCGCATCTTTCAGAAAATTCCCTACACACATATTTCTTTCCCTCTGGGGTGGGCCAACACCTCAAGACAACATAATTGTTCGAGAATGAAAAGTATGTTCCTTAAAATCTCTCTTATGGAGATTCCTTTCAACATATATAATGCCCCCAGTTATATTTTCAGGATGTAGCTCATTATAATGGTGGAGAATCTGTGCCCTATTTTTGCTTTTGATTACATTGACAGTGAATTACCTCCTGGTGCCCCAGACGGTCCTTGTCTATGTAGTTTATGTTATAACTGCTGCTCTAGTGCTGTTAAATGACATTTCACAGCTTTGTAAAGGGACAACAAAGATTCACAACAGCGCCACGTAAGGAATCAGTAAAGAAGACTGCCGGACCAATAGCTGAGAAGGGCAGAGATGGAGAGCCGACTTCATTTAATGGAGGTAAAGTGAAAAACTTGAAACTCCTCAGTCACCCAGGAAAAAAAGGTGACTGCTATTATAGGCCACAGTTTATTTTTATCCCAAGAGGTGCAATCTGGGAAACGGCAGGGTTCCAAAATGCCAGACAGAGGAAAATCCAAACCCGCAAACAGACTCAAAGAGATACTAAAGCATTGTTGGCAAGACTAATGCATAAGATAATCAGATAAATTATTTATTCCCCATTTAAAACCACTCTCTAAAGTGCAAGCGAAAAACTTTGAGAAAATGGGAGCGGTTAATACTGGTATAGGTTAACACATCCTATTACTGTGTTTGCTCCTCAGGGGTGAATGTCTTGGAGAAGGACATAATGCAGGACAATACCAATTAATATCCATTGATGATCACATATTTCATATCGATTTTTATTGTCAGACATATTGTTATTTAACACATATTATTGGCTTGTTTATGTGGCCTACAGTCACCAGCTGTGTTTGCCAAGACTGACAAAGTTTCATATAACATCCACAGGCTTTTGCCACTTTAATTGCCTTTAGGTGAAGCAGAGACTGAAACACTGGTCACTCTCTGCCAGGTATTATTTGTGTAATACATTACAATGCACTGTTGCCCTCCTAACTCTCACCCAAAGAAAGTTTTCTTGTCCATTCATACAGCTGGATGTGTTTAACTGAAGCAGTTGAGGTCAAGTGGTTTCCTAAGGGATATAACAGCCAGCCCCCTTGCGGGATTTAAGCTGGTAGCTTTTTGGTCACAAAACTTGTTTCTCAACAACTGCACTCGTTTGTGGTGGGTAAGAACATTCCTGGCACTTGTGACACATCGGCTTAATGAAGATCACTGCCAACATTTAACTCTTTGTCTTTGCTTTTGCCCATGTGTGGTCCTTTCAAACTGCCTTCCTTTTTTGTTTTGGATTTGGAAGCTTTCCAAAAATCGCTGAAAACACATCAATGGTTTGGAATTCATGAGGGTATTATGGAAGTGGAAGAACAGTTGCAATAACCGATTCATATTTTGCATTATTTGGTTATGCGCAGTGGTTGCTCAGCGGGTTGCACTGTGACCTCATATCGCCTTGGCTGTGGGTTTGAATCCTTTCCTGCGTCCGTGGAACCTGCCAGGTTCTCCCAAGTATGTATGAGATACTAATTTTTTCTTCGTACTGAAAAACTGGGATCTCTAAACTTTCCAGACTCTGTGACTGTGCTTCTTACAATGGACTGGCATCCCTTCCAGGGTTTCTCCTTGTGCGTTGGACTTCCTGAGCTTCAGACAAGCCTCCACACAGTGAAGAGTTATGGAAATGGATGCATGTTTCAGTTAAGAAAACATGGAGATTATTTATCTCAACAGAGAAGGAAAGATAAATATCTGTATAGCAGTTTAGGTTACACTTTACTCTGATGGATCCATTTTATACATCTGCTTTCACATAATTCACTTATCGCATTGTCTATAGTATGTTTTTTTCAGTTCTGGACATGTACTCATTTGTCTCAGGTTCAAATGTTGAATGTAACTCTAACTGCTGACTATGAAACAGATATTCTCATTCTCTTCTTCACATTCTTTGAAATTCCATATTCTTTGAGGTTGTAAAAAAGGCTGAAAGTAATATATTCAGCATGACTAAATTAAGTTTTTTTTTTTTTTTTTTAGCAAATATGTGTCTTTTGTAGAGCGCAGAGTATCCTTATATGCAGGCATAGAGGGTGAGTATCTACAAAATTCACAGTCTTGTAAAAGATCCATCCCACGCCACAGAAAAGCATGGCATCTATGGTTATTTTCTGAAAAAAATATTTTGTGAACATGATGTGCAAGAATTGCTACTGTTTTCATATGCATGGGTGCAATGCAGAGGCAGTGAATTCTGGATGCCGTTTAATCATTGGAAGCGATTACTCATAGACAGGATTGCATTCTCAGGATATTGAACTTCAGGGCTGAATTGCCATGTGCAAGTTCAAAAGGAAAGCCTACAATGTGCTGTCACATTGTACACAGTAATTTGGGAATGCCAGAGGACAGGCCAGACACAAATATATACTTCTTCGTAAATAATGACTGCGGGGGGCGGAGTCAGGTGACAGGGGCTTTTATTCTGTTCACCTGTGCCTCATTTTGGATCACAGAAAGTTGCCTATTCTTTGCCTCTCAACCCTGAATAAATACCAGACCATGTAGCACACAGCCTGATATAAGCCCTTCCCAAGATCTCGTGTTCTTTTTGTTTCCCTTATGTTGATGCTGAGACAGGTGTCTTGCTGTCAGTCCTCCTGACCATTTTGTTAATCCCATCTCCATTCCAGTATCCCGATAAAGTTCCGGCTCCTTATTACCATCTACGTGTTGCATGTTTCTGTCTACAATCCCAAATATGACAATGGCATAATTCTAATATAGGACAGAAAGTGTAACCCAAAAGGGGGCCGTGGAAATGACAGCACTGTATTCTCTACACTGCCCCGTCACTCGCCCTGCCCATCTAATCTCGTCTCCTCCCATGCTCGCCAACCTCTACAATTTCTAGAAGTACTGGATGGATCAACAGGAAATGTGAAAGCCAATAAATGTATTTTTTAAATCCTCATTAAAGCCTCTGTAACTACACCTATTAATTTACTGTACATTCCATTGCCATTACATGCTGATTCAGAGAATCTTTCCTCCCCCCAATGAGGTGGTTACCTGTTTGTCTTTGTGTGTGTCTTAAAATGTCATTTATATTTTTTACATTTTTATATATCTAAATATTACTATTCAATTTATTTCTCCTTTACACTATGACCCACATTTTTAGTGCGGATACAGTAAGAACTGTAAGAGCTACAGTAACGGCATACACACGATATATATGCAACTTCGTGCCTACAACCGAATCACAGCTGTACAACTGCACTCCTCATATGTTATTGCTTAAATATATGCATACATTTTTCAGCCCATATCTTTAAAAAAATAAAATGTCTCCCTCTCTAAATTTATTCACTTTTCTTTATTTAAATGTACAAAACTATGCTTTGTGGCCATTTAGTTTCCATTTACATATTTATGAATCAGATAGTTTTGTTTTTTATAAATGTGCTTTTTATTATAATGAGCAGGCTACAAAGCTTCACATTACTGTTCTGCAATGCAAACACACCGAGATCATAGTAGAAAAGGACATCTGTGGGGTTTTTTTGCTGTCAGAGATTGGGGTATTCAGTGATATGAAGCAGTTGATTCTGTCATTATCATATAACGTTCATTAAATGTAAATGATGTTTCATGTTATATGTCTGGGATATTCTCCGGTCTTTGAGAAAAAAAAATCACCTAGGAACACCAGGAAAGGTGTTAATGGTGTCCCAGTTTTTTGTGCACTCCGTCAGATTTCTACAAAATTAAATTTAATCGGGCATTAAAAGGATCCTCTGTATCCTAAGGAGCCCTTCCTCACTTCCTGGTTCCCAAAAAGGAGGGAATACAGCTCAAACACTGGTAAGCTCTCTATTTTTTTTGGTGATAAATTCATGAAATAATACTGGATCAGGTATGTCTCAGTCATAACAGGTCAACTTCGTAGACCTTATAAATCAAAACTATATTTAAAAAATCCGGTTTAAAAATGCATATTTTTTATTAACTCTTACTTTATTAACCTACTTTTAAAAATGAAATGGCTACTCACTATGACTATGCTGTGAAATAAAAAAATAACAATTTTGTCAACTCCGTAAGATATCAACTTTGTCAGATATTCCATAGGTTTCGGTATAGTTCTGTTCAAGTCTGAAACAATCAAGAATAGGAGATTCATGTTTGAAATAGCAATCTGTGTGCTTCCAAGTTTTTTAAATGTTCATGTACTGTTTTGTGTTTTATATGATGTCAGCTCCATCAGATGGATTTTCTGTTATATTCATTAAAGTTATGCTCAGAATGATAAAAAAAATGAGTTATGATGTCATAAAAAATTCTACTGTACACCTACTGTATGTTATTTGTGTTATAAATGTGTTTTATATTATAATTTTTGTGTGACTGGCGGAATTGACAAGATTCAAGCTCTCAGATGAAAAAAAATGCCGTCTAAGATAAAATAAAATCACACAGAGAGACTTTGATCTTTTAAAGTCTATTTTCCATAAAAATTTACCAAAATAAGATTTTGTCCCTATTCTCAGGAATGAGTGATAGATATTGCATCAGCTATCGGTGGTGTCTCGTGATGAATGAGTAAATGAACACAAACAGAGGGCAAGGAATCAACTGCATTCCCTGTCAGTAGCAAAGAATGTTTTCCTCTTTGGCTGTTATAGTAATTTCTAATTAGCAAAGCTAAAAATGTAGCTGGTGAAGCAAATCTAATTCAGTCAAATTTAATTCCTTGCTCTGATGACCTTCTGGTTTACTAGGCTAGGTTTTAAATGACTTTTTTCTCTTTGAATTCCACTGTGTTTATAAGACATTCAAAGGCATAAATTGAGGGGGCTCCCCATAAGCTGTGAGATAAGGCTACAATCAGAATTGTTCTAGGTATTGCGGTTTCCCTTTATTAGAATGAGAATGTGAATTTAATTAAGTTAAATGGGTTCCCTCCCTAAATGGGCAGACGGTACCTAAGGAGAGGGAATATCTATGTGGATCATTGACAGATCTGTGTAGCGGTAAGGTGACATCACATTTTCATGTGTTTTACTGAGGAAGTTGCGTTCATTCAGGAAGCGGGTTGAGAATATATGACAGACGAGTCATGACAGGACTTGCGCCCGGGGTCTGATAGAGATGCAGCTGGACTGGCCTCATTTATTTTGCCTGCCAGGCCCAGCAGGGCAGAAAATTAATGACTGTTTGACATGACCAGGAATCAGAGACAGCAGGCACAGAGCCAGGGTCTGTCACCGTCCAATCAGAAGCCACGCAGCCACTCATCCTCTCCTCTATACAGTTTAGTACCCTGGGATTTATTTAACACAGTTGCTCTTAGAGTTATTGATTGAATTATAAGACATTAACACTGTTTATGGGAAATAAAAAAGAATGTAGATTTATTTCTTTTCTGAAAGAAATTTTACATTGAGAATGGCATGATTTGCTGTTACGAGCTTGTACGCTAAACATGGCTATGAGGGCAAATATTCTCTTCTCTTAGGCAAGCCAGTGCTCGCCTTGGTCACGGTGTATTCATGCTGCTATGACAGGTATCTGGTAGTGCAATTTGAGAAACACACACCGCGGCCCCCAAATGAAGGGGCAATTTAAAAAGTAATCTATATCAGCGGGGGGGGGGGGGGGGGGGGGGGGGGGGGGGGGGGGGGGGGGGGGGGGGGGGGGGGGGGGGGGGGGGGGGG